>NIJG01000034.1:1574533-1635508 GCA_002201625.1 Euglossa dilemma | reverse complement strand
CCGGCTGGCTTCATCCTCTCCTTCTCGGGGGAGCGGGGCACACGAGGCGGAGGGCACCACCGGCTCGTTGATCTCACCGGCGCCGCGGAAGACGAAGAAACGCAAGCGGTGCGGCGCGACGCGAGGCGGCGCGGCGCGGAGCGGCGTCGCGATGATCTCGCGGCCGGTGAATGAAATGCCCCGTTGTGAAACGCGAGCCAACGTTTGCGGCTGCTTTTGAGGAGGTTAACCGACGACCTCGCTCGGATTAATTCCAACCATGGCGGACGTTCGTAACAGCCGCCAGAGCAATAAACCTTTCGCGCATCGCTCCACCCCGTCTATAGGCCTCCACAGGCGAGAGACCAGCGTCTCGCGTTGCCGCTTCTTTTTCTCGTCCAGCCCGCTCTTTTCAGATCCCGTTGTCTCGTCCCGCGGGGAACCGTTCCTTGGAAAACCGCGCCGCAGCTCGTTTCACCGCGCCGCTTTGAGCCCGCCACAGCTCGCGCTAATTTGTCTCGCGGATTTAACCCCTTTCGCCTGCCAAGGGTCGCTGTAGTCACCCATCATTGAGCGCTCCCCGAGAGCCCGCTTCCCTATTGACATTTTTTCATCCTCCCCTCACCTCTCCTCTCCGCTCCTTTCGCTTCTTGATTAGCCCTTCTTCCTCGTGTGGCGAGCTTACGGTTACGCGAGTCGAGCTGCGTTCCTTTATTCTTCCGCGATAACGTCCCGTTAAGCGAATCGATTTTCTTTTTTCTTTCCCTTTTCCTTTTCTCGGTAAGCGATTTTTTGCAAACCAATCCTAGAACTGTAACGTAGAGGAGTAATTCTAACGGCGTTTAGAGAGACTATGACGCATGGGATCGCGTGAAAATGCGACGAGGTTTCGCGTTAAACGCGTGAAACGTTTAAAAATATGGTATCATCGGAGAGTGGAGTCGCGTAGCACTCGCGCAGCGGTCCAAGTGTCATAAGAAATTCGCGAGAGTCGCCAGAGAGCTGTTAGACTTGCACTTCGCGCCTACCTACGACCCTACAAAGATAATAGCTTCTCAGTCTAAGAAACGGGAATTTCTAAAATGTCTGATCTTTTTCGAAGAGCTTCTCGTGCGAATTAGCGAGAAACTTTAATAAATTCCATTCGTTTTTATCGATAGTTTTTTTGCTTCTTCTCTTAATTATTCCTATCAGGGACAGAATCTCCTGTTCCGAGTGAAACGCTGCATCGACGCGTCGATTAATCGAAAGACGCAACTCGAGACATCGACGCTGGTGATTCGCGGAAACGCGTTACTCGGTAGATGAAACGGTAATGTAGAAATCAGAGCGCGGTAGCGAGCGTTCAAACTCCTTTTTCCCGGCTGGCCGGGCAGATTGCACCGGTCTTTCATTGTC
The DNA here is from genome assembly GCA_002201625.1 of Euglossa dilemma. Taxonomy (NCBI): domain Eukaryota; kingdom Metazoa; phylum Arthropoda; class Insecta; order Hymenoptera; family Apidae; genus Euglossa; species Euglossa dilemma. The sequence goes on along the minus strand of NIJG01000034.1, from coordinate 1,634,131 downwards.
CACTTCTCCCTCCGATGCAATCAGCTCTGCTGTTGCCAGTAATTCTCGCAAGTAAAGCATAGTAACGTGGCCACATACTCGAGGTTTTCGAGCAGCGGCCACACCGCGAGAGGGTGCGTTCATTCCGCACCGTCCCGTGCGGACTGGTCATCCTGCCGGTGGACGACACAATTAAAATAGCTATGCTTACCAGGGCCGGGCCGAGCCGGCGGAGGGGCAGGGAATAAGAGGAAGTGGATACTAGCGGAGGAAGCAAGAGGAAGAGGGTAGCACCCCGGGGGTACCCGCGAGAGGGTGCTGGTAAGTTCTTTCCGCTCGGCTGCAAGCAGAAAGGGAATTATTTTAATTGCGGACAGCCTCGGTCGACCAACCCCCACCCACGTCTGGTTGCCGCTCTTTCTTCGGCCCATGTATGCCACTCTCCGCCGTCTCCCTCTCTCTCTCTTTCCCTCTTGTTCGTTCCACAGAGCAAATTCCACCCCCTGCGCTAAACTTCTCCGACCACGCGCATTTACGTACGGGCTTAAGCTTACGCACGCCTGCCTAGGTGGCAGGATCTGCCTGCACCAGCCTGCCGCGTGAAAACACGCTCCTCTCCCTTCCTTTCTCGCCCGATCAAACTCCTTCGATCCTCTCCCCTACGATCGCTTCGAGGATCAGCGAATAGATCTTTGGCACAGCGGGTTTAATTTTAACTTTGAGAAACGGGAAACCAACTCGCTCGATCTCGCCACGGCCCATCGATGGTCTTCGTCGCCTTTTCGGTCAATACCGACCGTTGTTTATAACGGAAGAAGCGTCAGAGATCGAATCGAAGCGGAGCTATTTTTCTAGAACTGAATCGTGGAAGGATTTCTAGGTAGCAGCTAGACACATAGCAGGAGGAAGACTGGTTCGGTAAAACGGAACGGTCGAAGGGATCGGAGAGGGTCCTGAGAGGGCTGGAAAAGGGCGGAGGACGAGGTGGAGACCGGTGACCGGATAATTTACGCGGTACGATGCCCCGAGTACTCTTAAATTCGTTCCAGGCGTTCCCTTTACGGCGACGTCGGTCTAGGTGTAGCAATTCAGCGAAGGACACGGCGAGGATATGGTACCCGCTTCAATCGCAAATAACGCGGGTCCCTGCCGGCACCCTCTGCCAGTCTTGGCTCCCTTGGAAGCAATGTCCTGCGGAAACTACCGAAAGTGCCGGCGTGTTGACCCGGTTGGTCGATTAACGTCCTCGGACAGGATAAGCGGCCTCGGCCCGGTGTCTCGAGATCGATTCCGTCCTCTCTGCCGTTCGCCGGATTTCCACGCCTCCACTTGTTGAAGTGGATTATTTCCGCGCGGACGAGCGCCGCGCCTCGGCGCGAAACCGCGTGACGCGGACGCGAGGAAAAGCGCGGAGGCAGGCTACCGAGAAGATTCGATATCGCGTCGCGGCGCGGCGTCCGAGCGCTCGAACAAGATTTCACGGTAAAGCGAGCGGTTAACGGGAAGAGAATAAGATGAAAAAGGAGCGGGTGAACGAGGGTTGAACGGCGGCTGGCCGAGAGTGCAGCGGTGAAAGAATCTAACCGGAAGTACGCGGCGTAGGGAGCATGCAGGCTGGTACGGGTTGCAGTTTTCAAGCGTCCGCTTCCGGCCAGGGCTGAAAAGGACGCGGTTGGCTTCATTGTTAAACGGCGAAGCCGACGTCGTTGCTAGTTACCGTCGGATTATAAAGGTCGAGAGCCACCGCGAGTACTGAAGGGCTGTTCACTCGAACTGTTCACTTGGCATTTACACTTGCGGAACACCCTGAATCGCTCGAGGCCCCTTCCGCATTTCACCCTCCCCTTTTTTACAGGCCGCCATCCCTCTGCCGCGGCTCCTACACTTGTTTCCTATGCCACCAGCACCGGCACTGTTAGCTGTTAGCCCACCTTTTACACCGCCGAAACAATGAGGCTGCCCCTTTTCTCTCCTCGGCCCTTTCCCATCGAGGGCCTTCCGGTCTTCGGCAGCGAACTTTTCGAGAATCGACCGTCCAGCTTCCCACCTTCCGCCCTCCGATCCGCTCTATCGCTTTACGCCGACCTTTCCTCTCCGATTCCACTCGCCACCTCTTCGCTCCAACCTCCAAGATAACCTTCGATATACCTTCGCCAGAGGAAAGATTCGTTCAGACCGGGAACACTTGGACAAGTTTCCGAGATTACGGCGAATCTTTGCTTACGTAGTTACTCGAAGACGAAACAATTCTAGCGTTGGTCCAAACCGGGTGCTATCCATCGATGCGCGTTTTGGAAATATCACTTAACAGACAAGTTAATCGTGTTACGAGTCGTAAGCGGGTCCTGCCATGATGCGGAAATTAATGTTAAAAAATCGGGAAAAATGTCAACCCTAAAGTTCACCCTGTCCTCGATAGAAATCGATCATGGTGCGAATTATCGCGCGGAAACAAAGACGTAATTAGCCGCACTTGACGTTTACGAGTGGACGGTGGCGCTGATTATAGCGAGATTGCGTTACAAGAGGCCGGGAAAGAGTGTCGTCACGGAAAATTCTGTCTCACGATGTCCCTACACGGGTCGTAAATTTAAAAATCAGCGTAACAGGCTGCATTACGTGCGGCAGAAACACCGTGCACACGCGTACGCGTGACATTACGCGTGCATTACTGTGTTAACGCGCCAAGTCACGAGTGTGCAACGTATCGAGTTGATCGTAAACAACATCAACATTCGCGGTTGCATTAATTCTTGGCAAATATGCAGCTTTCCTGTCTCACCCTGTGTCTCTCCCTCCTTTGCTTTCGCCCTCTCCTTCTCTCTCTTTCGCTCTCTCTGTCTCTAGGTATCGTCGTAACCTCTGTATAGCCCGAACATACGTTGGATCCGGTGCTCCGGACATTTGCGGCTCGTAATGATTATTATACCCGTGTAACTCATGTCCGACGCCTTCATCCTCATTCGCATTCTCGGATATTGTGCTGCACCCTATATAAACGTTAGTTTCGCGCGAGACCAACATTTTCGGCAAGGTGCTTACCTTCCTTCAATTTCCAACCGCGCGGAGCTTTCACTTCGAAACGGGATTGATCGCGTTTTTCGTTATTTCTCGGAAATTTGGTGTAATAGTCATCGTCGGTGGACTGTGAGAGTTTAACTTTTTTAATGATGCATCGGTTTACCATTTCTAATGCTGGAAAAATAATTTTTCCGTCATATAAATAAAATAAGAAATATTATGACACTTCCATTTTTTAATTACGTTAATTTCAGTGGATAATTGAACGGTGCTTAGAAAATTCGTAAACCATTAGCCGAGTTAATTCGAAAATTAATATTTTCCTAGGATCTTGGTAATTTAGTGGAATTTCGTTTGATTCTAAAAATATATATATATATATATATATCTTTCCCAAACGATCGTTTCTGCTAAAGCTTAAAAAATCGAATCATCGTACAAGTTATTCGGAGATATCCAAATCTCGTAAATCATCCTGGTACTCGAATCTCCGATCATTCGGTTGGAAGCGTTGGCGCGTCGATTAATCAAGCCTAATAATTCGTCGATAAGTCACGGTTAGAATCGGAGGTCGATAATGGAGAAGCCGGGAAGCTCGAGGAGGCAGAGTGGGAGGAATAGCTGACTTATTTATCCAGATAAATAATAGGAAATAAAAAGGAGCCGGTGCCCGGGGCAAGATGAACCGTAGAGTCGAGCCTCGGTAACAAATGTCTGCCACTCGATCTAAATTGAGTTAGCTACGTATGGAAGAGCGTCGTCCCCCAAGCCAACCCCTCGCTTCCTCCTTGGACCCTTGGGCGGCTATTCCTCTCGAAAAAGCAGGATATCGCTTGCGAGAGATTCCAGCCAGGACAACGGCCATATTGCTGGCTTTCTTTTTTCCGCTTCCACGGGACACAGGGGGTCGGATAGATTTTTCTTAGCGGACTTAATCTAAGCCTGGAATATAAAGCGACGATTGGGGAGCCTCGCTCGCTCGAATTTTTTATTTAGGATACCTACGTTCCCGCCTTTTCTCGCATTCCCGAATAACGCTGCTCCGCTTCGTCTTCTTGCGATGTCCCTTAACCCTTCGAGCACCATATCGGTATACTATATTCGCTCCCTCGACGTCTGACTTTATCTAGAAAAATCCCTTGATATTTGTCGCGTATTATATCAGATGAGAATATCGTTAATTAATTTCGCGATATTTTGATTTTTCTGCGATTTGGTCGGAACCAAAGTGGTCTGTATGGGTTCCCTTGACATCCGACTTTGTCTAGAAAAATTCGATGTCGTTTCAACGATCTCGCGACGCCCGAGATCGCGAGAACGACGAACGATCCTCGCTGCTCGGAGGATCGAAGTCTAGCTCGGGGAAAATAGAATACACGCGTCTACGTGGAGGCTCGGGTCTTTGATAAGAAACTGCATTGTGATTCCAGTCGCCTGCCGGCTGCTAACGATCCTCGACTAGCACCGAGTGAAGAGACCCTTCACCCTCTCTCTCTTGCCTCCGTCCCGCCCCGGCGGTGCTCTCTTTCTCTGGAACCCTCGTTCTCATTTCTCTCGACTTCTTAGCCAATACCCCACAATTAGCTTATCCTGTTAAACTCCGACCTCTCTTGCCTCGTTGAATTCGTTAAAATTAACCTTTCTGGCAGACACCAGGTTCGACGTAAACCGCAACGACGTTCCGGACCGGCTCTTATTTCGTCTCTCGTCCTCGGGAAAGAGTGCTAACGACGAGAGCCGCTAAGTGAAAAGGGTTATCCTCCGAAAGTTCCGTCGAGCCACATCGTTTTTCTCTTTCTTCTCTTTCTCCCTTACTTTTTACTTCTCTCCCTCTCTTTCGCGTTTTATCTCGCGCGTTCAGTTGCAACTCTTCCATTAACGATTTCCATTTCTCCGATATTCATAAGTATGTATGTTAGGATACCATTTTGTCGCTCGACTCGCGACCGAAATTCGAATTTTGGGATTTAAGACGATGTAGAGCAATGGGGTGAATATATTCTGGGAGAAATATTTTCTAAACGAATAAGCGTAATTTTTTCTTTCCAAAGATACGTGTAATATATTTGAGAAAATTTTGCAACGTGCTTGAGATAATTGTGAATTATTAAATCGACGATAACGATATCGTCAAAATTCCTAAGTAATGAAAGCGTTACTCTGCTACGTCAGTAGCTATCAACGTTTCAGTAAAAAGTTTCACAGAGAAAACAGTCCATATTTCTCGCGTTAAATTAAAAATAAATTATAAATTCATTAATGAGTAATTAAGCGGGTGTTCATTTGTGAAGGAAGATCGTAAACCAATTGCAAAAAGAAGGATCGAACGATTGGAAACGGAGGTTTGGGAGGAAGAGAGAATGAGATATAGGGAGAGCTGGGGAAGAAGGTCTGGCTGGCGAGTCATTTTTCTTAGCTGAATCCTGGAGTCGATAATTCAAAGCAGGAAGCCCGGGAGACGTATCAATTCATGTGTACACGTACACACGCGTGTACATGCACACTTTGGTCGGTGATCCGGCGGCGATGGCTCGCCCAAATCCCCATAGAGTTCCGCAGCCGTAGGTTGGCTTCTCCATGTAGGAACCCATTATCAAAATGGGCTCATTTCTTTCTCGACCCTGTCTCCACCCTCTTATTGGAATTTCTTTCCTGTCTTCAGTTATTCCCGTTCGCTCCTCCCGTCCTTGTTCCTGCGAATCTCTGAAGAATTAGGTTGATCAATCGTGCTATTAATAATGGAGAGAAAGGAGAAACCTTCTCCGGCGATTGCGGCCAATAATAGATGCAATGAATTCAGTTTTCCTTGGAGGAGGGGTGCGTCGGTGAGCATGAATGTTTCATACGACGATTAGAACTCTGTAAATGCAAAAAGTCTGCTGGCAGTGACACGGAAAATTGAATCTGCCAAGCATACGATACGAACGTTTTGTGCGTTGCTTGGTAAGCTCGTGATTAATTTCAAGAGTTTCTATTAGCTTTTTAAATAGCTTCCAATTTTTGTAAATAGTTTTCTTCGTGTTTTTATGAGATATATCTGAAATTTTCGTGCAAACATTTTCGAATCGCGAGAATTATACGAAATTTCACGTTTCGGTCATGGTACATACATATTGTAGCTAAAAGCGACAAAAACTATCGTTCGATCAGACTAAATTGCTTCGATTCGTTGAAAGATATAAAATTTCTCTCTTTCGATCTTGTTCCTAATAAATACGCAAATTTGACAATTTGCAATCGAATAAACGGACGAACGAGAATTTTTTGAGACGGTAACAGACGAGATTTTCTTGTATAACGAGACGGAAAGGAAATGAAAAATCGCGACGTGTGTCATAGTATCGAAAGATGGCGATAATGAAAGAACCGCCGACGGCGAGGGAAGAAAATTGTTTGACGCAGCGTGGTAATTCAGTTTGCGGAATAATGGATCATTGGCCGGGCCGTAAGGCGCTGGTCAGTCCCTCATAAAGCATTCCAGCATCGTTCCGACAATCCCACAGGAATCCAGCCCCGTTCCCTTCCGTCCTGGCCGGGTCCCTCTGTCGACAAAAGACCCGGCACGGGATCGACGCACTCCAATGCTCCATTTCACCGGTATCCTTTTTCTCCGCGGCAATTTCCTCTATCTTCGCCACTCGAAAATAATGCGATTAAACCGGTCGCGCATAAAATTGCATTTCGCATAGTCATACCGGTCAAAAGTGCGTGCGCGATGGAATCTCGTGGAAGGTAAACGCTCGCCGGAAACGTGAAACGGAAACGCGAAACGCCGATTACTAACCCTTTGCACTCGACGATTTTTTACCTACAGAAGAGTAGAAATTTACAGATTTTCTGCTATAAAACTGACGTTATTTCCTTGAGTAGTAAATAAAGAATCGGATAATAATTAAACGGCACGTATCGCGTGAAAAAGCAGGCTCGCGAATTTTTTATTTGAATNTTGTATTATCTTAAATTTGACATATTAATTAATATGGGCCTTCAAAATTTTATGGCGAACTGACAGTCGCCTCTCTAGTACCAAAGGTTAAACTGCCGAAATTGTGAAACGATCGACGCGCGAAAAAATCACGTGAATCTCGTTAAACGGCACGTATCGCGTGAAAAAGCAGGCTCGCGAATTTTTTATTTGAATTCTTTTTGTTAGCAATGATACTTCTTATTAGGATTATCAATTGCATTGTCTTTCTTTATACTGTTCTTCTGTACCACTATACGATACCGTATATTTATTTTTATAGATTTGATCAATTTATTTCGAATAAATCCAAAAGGCACACGCGTATCGCGAAAAGGATCGGTGAGAAACGACAATTCTATATTATTTTTTATAAATCCTTTAAGACAGAGAAGATTAAACTTCGTAATACACTACGATATTGTTATTTTTGCATAATTTCGCGTAAATTCTCCAGCTAATTTAAAGCCTTCTGAAACAATAATTTTTCGCCTTGTGTGTGAGGGACCACACATATACAGAAGTTAATTGAATTAAAACACGAAGTTCACGCTCTATTTGTTTTTTCCTCGGGGTTTGTCTCCCACGGATTACCATATTTTCAAACTAACAAATAATGGAGTTTGTTTTCAAACTGCCGCAATCCGAACTTTCGGAAACGATAGAATTTTTTCGGCAAAGAAAGAAATGCCTTTGCAATCTATTGACAAAGGTTTAGGCTCTCGATCGGTGCTGTTTCACTTTTTTTTATTACGAATACCGTATACAGTGGGTCACAGAAGTATTCTTGCTTCTTTAATCCTCGATTTTATCACTGCTATTTTATCCCAACGCGAGTGTCGCAATTTTTATCACTGTCAATCGTTGATATACATTTTATATCTTGCAAAATAACAATTCGGAGCGACGAAAACAGAAAGTAACTTAAATAATCTCAGAAATAACTCTCTTAATTTGAATCACAGGAATACGATTCGCGGAATTTTTAAATAACTACGAAGAAGCTCTCGAGAAAGGACATTTATACATTGGATAAATTCATAGAAATTTGTCAGGCGCGAAAATAGAAACATTCGCACGCTTCTTCGCGAGTGAACGTTTCGGTTCCTGGTCCCGGTCAATCCCGACACGCTGGGACGCGAAATCCTGTCGATTGAGGGATAAATCGAAGGGTAATTGGGGAGAAAACAGACGAAGCTTATCTGGGAATGAACGGAAAGCGAGGCGAGAGACAATAGGGGTAGCTGGTCTCCGGTTTCAAAAGGAGCTCCCCTTTAAAGCAATTGCGGTGTCTTAACAGAAGACGAAGGAAAGGTAGCCGGATTACGGGACATTGGAAGAGATATAGCCACTGGCTGGCCACTACACGACCGATCGAGGGTCGTTTCTACCCCGAACTCCTGAATAGCCTTCGAACCGTAACCCTCGTGGCCCCAACCCCATCATTCCGGATGCAACAGGTGATCCTTTCTCGATATCGGCCCCATATGCCGTGTTGCATCGCCTCCTCGATAGCTCTCACCAACGACCAATTCGCACTCCCTGTATTCCCGCTGATTCTCGCTTTTTTTCCCGTCCAGAGAAAGGGTCGGTTTGTGCTTTCAATTTAGTTCCTCGCCGGTGCGTTAAAAAAGAATACAGCATGTTCAAATCCTCGGTAACTGTATTAATTGAACCGCTGTCGCAATTTATCAACTTGGAAATGGGGTTACGTTAGTTCGGCCCAGCTTTTTTTCTCCTTTCTTCGGTATTTAACGTCGCGATTATTTTTCACAGTGCTCCTTTGGGACCGCCATTCCGATTATTAGCGCCGGGGATTTTTTCCGGATTTATTGGCACACGCGAGGGTTCATCGAGATTTCGCGGAAGCTTGGTTTGTTAAACGTCGACGATCCTTTTTCACTTTATAGCCAATTATTAGAATTCGACGTAAAGTGATCCTTGCGAATTGTGGGTGATCCGCGTGTTTTCATTTTAATTCCGAGTATTATTACCGAAAAGAAAGTCTGCTCGAGGTGCTGTAACGAAAATTATGATCACAGTGTTATATTAATTTTATCGATCGCTTCGTGGCAAGATAGAATATCAGAAGACAACCCCTTCTAGGTAAATATCTTGATACAAATATTATGAATGTAGCGTAAATCGTACCTATTCTGTTTCGAAATATAAAAAATTTCATACCAGAAATATATTGCAATATATAACAGTCATAATTCGACTGCCAATGATAATTTTCTCAATTTCTTTTCCTTTTCTGGTACCGACGAATTGTGATATTATTACAAATCATGAAAACGATTCTACTTCCAAAGTGACAAAAATCATAATTCGGCTGCCAATGATAATTCCCTCAATTTCTTTTCCTTTTCTCGCACCGACGAATTGCGATATTACACGGGAGATGACGTAGCTCCGTTCAGGGTTAAATCTGTGATAATTCTCTCGGAGAGCCATTGAAGTTCGCATTAACCGGCCAACAGGAGAAGTCTGAACATCAATTTGTTCCCCTTGTTTCCGCGAGACGCATGATCACCACGAGGCAATCTGACAGCAGCCGTTCATAGAACGTCCAATGAATCAGGATAACACAGATGAACTGTGCAAAGCAGACGATATGTAGATTCAACCATCGATTAGGCTAATTGATACTTATCGGGACATTTATGACGGTGTTGATGATTGTTTGCATCAGCACTCGTCGATACGGATAAGGTATATTTTTAGGTTAGGTGATTTGATTAATTAGATAATTGTTAATGGATTACACGCAAAGGAAAACGAAGATAATCCGGTAATACTTAGCAAGCAAAAATGATGGAAATTCGCTTTTGAAAATTTTCCAAATTTTTATGCCAAAGCGCGTTTGATTCTTAGTTCTCCGCGTTGAAAATAAATTCAACTGTATTAGCATATCTTGTTTCGCGAAGTTAATCCAATTTGTGGGTTTGATGTATATCGACGAATATAAGAAAACTACATCTCTATCGCTCCTTTGGCTCTTTCTCGATCTTCGCGATAAACCTCGACTGCTTTCGATTGCCAGGGCCATCGGTCTACGTCAAAACCACCAACCCTTTGTAGCCACCCCTGGTCTCGAGGAGACAAAATCGAGGAGCCATTTGAATTAGAGATGAAAACGATAAAGCAGCCAGGGAGACAGAAGAGCAATTTCAAAAGAAGTCGCAAACTTTCCCCGAGAAAGGAATCGATGTCGCTCTAATAGCGCGAATCGCGGCTTAAAAATAAAAATAAATCAAAGGCGAGAGGAGAAGTATCTTGGAGAGAAACGAAATCTCTTGTACGAATACGCATACATCTCGGACGGGAACGATTAGAAGAGGAAGGAAGAAAGGAAAGGAAGCCGTGTTGGGAATGATTTATGCTCGCCGAGTCAAGGGTCGTTTTCCGAAGTCTGTTTCCGATACGGGGAGTCATTAATATTTTAATGCGACTGCCATTCGGCCGGTGAGCAAGAAAAGAGGACCGAGATATCCTTGCGAAATCGAGATCTCAATAATTACGTCAGTCGCAGACGCGCCCTGCTTTTGATTCATAGCACAACAGGATCCTGGAACCGGCATAGGGGGACGAAGAAACCGTCTTTGGATAATCGGAATTCAATTAAACCATTAGCATCCGCGTTTCCCTGACGAGAAGAGAGCAAAGTGAACGGAGGTGGAGGAATTTAATGCGATGCAGGATCGAACTGCGAAATGAGACCGGCTAAATAATACTTCGAACCTTCCTTTTCTCCTTGATCTACCTGTTACATTTTTATTCCTTTGCTATAACGAATATCGCATCTTTTATATATATTCGAATCTCAAGATTAAAGCTAAAATCTTGGAGTTGTACAGGGTGCCGCCGAATTTGCGATACAAGCTGAAAGGATGCGATTCCGAAATCAGAAACGTAAAGTAATATTTTCTCTATGAAAAATAACGTTTTCAAATGACTCGATGACACGAAATCCCTCAGAAATCAACCCTTTAGCGACAGAGTAGTATGATATTTATTACGATTTATTACGATTCACTGACAATTTTTATTTCGTTTATTAACTCCGTTATTAATTTCAGCTATTAGTGATGGATATCTCAGTGACTCGAAGCGATTCTTTGTCATATCACTGTTATTTACTACAAATAATTATTTATTTCCTTTCTTCCGAATGTCGTATCAATGGATATCTCATTAGAGACACGCTTGGTTTTTAAATTTCGTGGTACAATTGGGTTTCTTTTAAATATCGAAGAGTCTGGTGGTTTCGAGTTCTTCAGCGATCGTGAGTAATCCTCGACTGTTTTCTACTCAATTTTCGATGCGACATTTGCAATAGAAATTTTTCGCGATATCGCGAATCTTGTATCCCATTCCATTCTCTCTTGCCTATTTCGTGGATCTTATCTATCTTTGTAGTGTCGCGCAATATTAGGCGTAACATATTCACAATTGCTGCAAAATTGAAAATCCAAAGCCACGACTTTTTATAGCTGGACTATCCTCGTTTCTATTTGGAACTTGCCAGAAATCGTCTCGATTCCTGCGATTCGCAGCAGAGAGAGAGAGAGAGAGAGCCGTGACGCGATGGAATGGCAGAAAGTAGAGGAACGTAAGGGACTAAGCCGGCTGACACGTAGGCCGGGGAACATTTTTCTGCAGCCGCACGTGTTTATACGTTTTCGGACGGTTAGGGGAGGAGGGTTTCGGCGAGCATCGATATACGGAGCACGAAATTCCAGGGGCGAGGGAGAGGAGAGTGCAAAAGAGAGGGAGGATCGAAAGTGATAGAGAAAAAGACAAAGCACGGAAGATGGAAGGAGACGGACATCCTCCAAGGGTGTATCCTTTTGCCAGGCGACCATTCATCATGCTTGATGTCGGATCCGATTCTCATATTGTACCTCCATACGTGGATAGATAGATTTCTGCCGTCTCTGACGAACATGGCACGCATTCGTGCATTCAGCACGTGTCCTCGCGACTGATGTAATAGATCGGCAGGATCGAAGGTCCTTTTTGCTCTGGCTTTCCACAGACCCATCGATTTCCTCTGGGTTTTTCCTCTGTTTAGGGTTATTAGACTTTCCTCTTTCGTGTAGGGAAATTGTGGTCGAAATTTCTTTGCGCCTGTCGTTGAAAATTACAAATTTTTCCTAATATTTTGTAGATAAAGTTTTTTTCATTTACTTAACTATCTGTCGAGAATTTATCGTGTCACAGGAAAATCGATTTTTAAATTTTAAATTCCCTCGCTTATTTTTCTTTATTCGCGGAAACAGGAGGTATCAATTAAACAAGAGAAATAGAAGTTAGATATTATATTATAAATAAAGGTTTCTGCCCTGCTATCTCGCTTCTCTCGTCTGGTTCGAATTAATTTCAAGGAGAAATGGCTTTATCCATTACATCTAGGCACTTATCCCCGTGAAAATAGCGAGGTAGGCTGATTTGAATTTTACGAGGCCACGGACGGCTTCGAAATTGAGATATCGAAGGGAGGGTCTACGATTTAAATTACGCAGTCTATCTGTACATAATTTATATCCTTGTTTTCTTGGCGCGTTCCGCGGAAAATCCGCGCCTCGCTTCGGAGCAGCGGCTCAATTTAAATTATCCTGAATAATTCTCGCAATATCCGATCTTTATGGCTTGGAAAATGCGGCCGTCTTTCCGCAGCCTATAACGACATGATTTCCGCCGGTACATAATGGTTTTCTTAATGCCCGTGGTGTTCCGTAAATCACGGATCGTCATCGAAAATGAGTTTCCCAGGCCTCGGGAATATATCTACGGGATATATAGCCGAAAACAGATGTCAATTCAACGTTTTCTTTATTTATTACTTTTTTTTACTTCAGACAGAGTAGAGCTAGCAGCCGATACCCTTGAAATTAATTCGCAATCGCCTAATGCTTTTAGACTTGCGACTCTTTCATTCGCACAAATTGACGATTATTTAATTGTTTAAAATTTCACTAAAAAGGGAAAATTTCCATAAGAAATACGTTAAAATCGAATCCAGATATAATACATCGCACAATTTCACGATCCTTCGAGTACTTATCAAACATTTTGGGGGGCCAAAATGGTGGCGGTTTAGGCAAAAACAAATCGATTGGCGTTTACTCGGTGTCGAAGAAGGAGGGAGGAATATCGATAAGAAAGGAACGGTGGGATAAAGTTGTCCGAAGGGGAGGAGTGGGCTGAGCCGAAGCCGAGCCGAAGCAGAGCGAAGTTGGGATGTGTCTTTGATTAACGACCGCGACACTGGATATATAGAGAGAGAAAGTACGTACCGATCAAAGCCCTCAGACGCACTCGCTAGCACCCCGCTAACAATAAGAAATATCACGTTGGGTAATTTATTATCAATAGCAAAAAGCGTGAGCGGCGCATCCGCCGGGACGGAGGGCGCCACTGTCGCCAACCGAACGGTTTCACCGGCCACAGCGTTACGAATGGCTCCTATTTATTAGATGTACCACGATCCTCTCCTTCTCCTTCTCATTCTCCTTCTCTTCGCTTTCATCCGCCAACCGGTTCGCTCTTCGAACGATAATAAATTTCCAAGCGATTCCTTCAAACGTGAAATCCTTAACGGCAGTTTCGATCCAAGATCACGTTCGTTTACGAGACTGTAGATGCGTCGAAAGGACGTCTTCTGGAAGAATAGGAAGAAGGCAAGAAGTTGCCTTTCGGTATCGTTTTGGATCGTGTTTTCTTTGTTGCGTCGTAACGCTAATCTAACGTTCGCATAAACATTCTTACTCGGAGTTTTGGTGTACAAACTGTGGGGGTCCTCTCCCACGAAGAGACGAAGTCCTTGTGGTCAAGTGTCTTCTGCGTTACGGCAAAGTTGTAAAGGGACGAAAAGAAAAGGAAGGGGATGCGTTTCGTTCTGGGTCTGGTAGTGAACTCATCGGTACCTAGTACTTACCTAGAGATACTATTTGAAGGACAAGGCGTGTCATATATAGAAATCGGAGTGTTTCCAAGGATTACAAGAAAATCCTCCAACTTCCTCTAACTTTGGAATCCATTTAGCGATTAGGGTTAGAACGTTGGCCTTTACAAAACTATTCATTCACGCGTCATTTCCTAGATCGATTTCCACGCAACACCTACGAAAAGAATGCTCCCCCGGTGGAAATAACTGTGTTCAAACGGTATCGATCGAGAAGTCGGGGCCGGTATTCAAATGCCGAGCGGTGTATCTCGCATTTAAACAGGAGCAGGCAGCGGGACGACGGTATTTTGCCATCCGATAAGGTTCCATCCGTCAACGGGATATTACGTTTCCCGGTAAACCAATGATATATCAGCGTTCCGCCGGGAGAACGAGCCCCGGGAAAGACAGGGAGCCTCGGGGCCGGCGGGTGACGTGTCCCTTCAACCTTGTTCTGGAATCCCAAAGAAAACGAGCCGGCGCGCGGGATTACATATCGCGGAGAATTTATATTTTAAATCGAGTCGCATTAGGAGCCCGCGTTCAGACGTTCTCTCTGCCGGCCGGAAGAGAATGCACGCGCGCTTGCTTTTCCCCGCGTCCCATCAAATCTCCGTAATAACGTAATAAATAGCCACTTTACGCGGCGGCCACCGCCGGGACATTCTTGTCGCCGGGCATTATGCTTAATGTTTGACGTCGCTTCCCTTTAACGCCCGCGTCACACATCTCGCCTCCTCCCCCTCGTCCTTTTGTATTTGCGTTTCGGATCCCGAGGACCGAGCATGATACGTGGCACGATTCGTTTAATCGCCTTCCTCTGAATGGAACCGTGATTTTCACCCAGACCTCCGCGTTGTCTTCGGCGAATACGTGGCCAGCTTGATTCATCGCAACGTTCAAGATTCCTCCTGTTTTTCAACGTCGATCAAACACGGGGAAAAGGAAGGGTTGGATATAATTGCGAAAGAGAAAACGTAGTTTAAGGGAGGATCGTGTTGTCGAGAATTTTATTTCGACGAAAGTATTTACTTGTTCCTTGCGAGAGGTATGGGGTTTTATTGAGCGACTATAGGAGTACAAAAAGAATTTTTTGGGGATTTAAAAATGTGTCGTAGTTTGGAGCGGCTCCACAACGAGATTTGAAATTGGCGGAAGTTGTAGTTTCTTCTCTACCTCGGAAAAACAGGAGTGCAAACAATTTTCTTACTCTTTACAAACATAGTCTGTTAGTCAATGAACGTTTAAAGATTTGAAAAAGCCGAAGACTTCTTGGACGGTTGATAGCGTAGAAATTAATTCGAAATTTCTATTTTGAAGAATAACATGCAGGCATGATAACGCAACGAAAAAAATCCCTTAAAATCTCTAAATGCGAGAAATCAAAATCGCGTTAGAATTAAGATTCGATGGTGTGAGAGGATTCCTCGTTTATCCAGCCACGCGATAAACCCGGAAATTTTTCCAAACGACCAGCATCCGTATTTGCCGCAGGTTCCAGCAGCGGCAGCCAAACGAATGGCAGCCCTGATCGGGTAATTTACTGATTCACCGGAACTACAGTTGCAGTTTAAGCACCGCGTTGAATAGAGACAGACAACATGGGATAACTGCGTTAACTTGGCCCAACTAATTGACTAGCCCGGAGTTTTCCTATGTAAATGTTTGCAAAACTTGTTCTCAAGCAGCTTATACCGGTGACAACTTTTAATCAGTTCCGGTAACGAATTCCACTGTCCCGGTAGCCGTGGTAAAACTCTTATAACCGTGGCGAAAAAAGACAGAGAGGACAGAGAGCGCCGGTGGAAAAAGGAAAAAGGAAGAAGGACGCGGCCGAAAAAATAGAGGCAAAGCGGAAAACAGGGATGGAAGGGAGAGGAAGGGAGAGGGGGAGAGAGACAGAAGGCAAAGTTGGCCGAGCTGCGGAATATATCGAGGCAAAGGAAAATATACGAAGCGCGTTTAAAGATGAAAGTTTACGCGGTTCGGAGAAAGCCGTCATAAATGTTTCATAAGAAGGGCAAAGAAGGAGAAAAGCGCGGAGTGGTTTGGAACGGCGGGGCGGAAAGTTGGCTAGTTTTATCGCGGAATAAATGGTTGATCGTCGGACTCGGCGGAGCTGGACAAACGGAATCGTGGTAGGACAAAAGCGAAGTAATTTGAAGGAGCAGATCCGAGCTGGAGCGCGAGAGTGGAAAGCTTCGATCGGGAAGCAACAACGAACGAGGACCCGGTGTATTTTTCGGTCACAAAAGCCCGGTGGTCCGGTTGTAAAAGCTCGGTGGGGTGACAAGTACAATGTCTCGTCGTGGGCAACCTCGCCGAATTTTTACTCCGACCATCGGAACTCACCCTCTTTACATCGTCTGCCGACCCCCTACCCCCTGCCGCAGACTGCGTCGCCTCCATTCAATTTGCCAGGTTATTTTTCAGCCTAGGCTGTACTTAACGGCCCGTGCGTTTACGCGGACAACGATTTTTCACCGGTGCAACACGCATCGCGTGCATTCACCCTGGACACTCGTCGGACGAGAAGGATGTCATCGGTTGGTGGATCGTCCCAACGATCCACCAACGATCCTCCGACGTGAAACGGCAAAGCTACCCGGGGGATACTTATTGTTCAAACTCCGCGTCCGCCTATCGAATTTAGCCCGTTTCCTCTGCAAGACGAGATAACTCGCCCGAATTCCTGCCTTCCAGTCCGTTCGTTCGGAAAATTCATATTTTTTCCTGCCTCCTTTTAGTTACACTTGTATTCGTGAAATTATCGAGTGCGATGATCTTTTAACGCAAAGCTAATCGGTGGATTATTCTGGTTTAAAAAGAGAAATTTCCAGATTTTCTGTTCTTCTCCGAGTCTAGAATTTCTTTAAACTTTTCTTCCTTCAACCGGGACTTTTTACTTTTTTCTTTTTTACGGCGTCTTTGTATCTTTCCAAATTAAGTCTTTTTTTTGTTAATGACACGTCGTATATGACGTGTAATTCATTCCAATTTTATGTAATTTTAAAAAATAAAACAGTGATGCGATATTTCGTATTTGGTACTAGTAAACCAAATTCTTATACCAAATGCTGACTATGTATAGTTACCCTATAATCTAAATATTTTAGACAAAATGAGCGATTTTTCAGTGCTCTATTTCTTTATTGCGGACAAAAATTAAAAAGCAGATATATATCTTTAGAGCACGAAGAGATACTGAAATTTTGCAAAACGTATACCTCTGTCTGAACTATCTAAAAAATTAGAATTTCCTGGTAACACAGGGTGCAAATACTTTTCCGACCCGCTGTATGAATCGAACGTGACGGATTAAAACAGAAAGCTCGCGATTTGTGTAAATTTTTCGCTTGTTCCGAAGGAGAGTGTCGGTACTGGAGGAAGTTGAACCTGTTACACGAGGTCTGGCGATGAGCGCGCGTGTCCGCTGTAAATGCACGTGCGCGCGGAACTCGGGAAATATTTTACAATTACTGCGAAATCCATTAAGGTGAACCGAAACAACGTCGCGTAGGAAAGGCCCCGGAAGCTGTTGGTGTACGTGTGAACGCGCAGCGGCAGAAATTCGGGATGCAACGGGAACTTCTTGGCAAGTTATACGGGCTGCTCTTGGTCCTCGCAGTAAGGCAAGTCCCGCCTCGGGGGTGGCCGTCGGGGGTGGCCTCGGGGGTGGCCGCCGAAACACGCCCCGCGCAGCCCGCGTTATTTATTTATTTATTTCCACCCGCGACGGACACGCCTGCGAAAACCACATTTCGCGGTTCACTGCTTCCTTCCAACTGCCACTGCAGCTCCAGTCACCTCTCTGCTTTCCGCATGGATTACCATGTCGCTCCGTTATTATTCTGCGTCTGGATAGCGTACACTTTCCTCTAATCGATGGGTAACGGATCGTCGAAGATGATCCTTCCGTTAAACGCGATAGATATCCAAAGCTGAAGTGGAAAATTTCTTTTACAACTGACAGAGTGAACCGTATCCTCGTGACATCTGCATTTTAATCGATCGAATTGATCATGAGGCGACGGTGTCAATTGTTTCAGTTGTCAACCCACTTTTAGATATCCTCCATAACCTATTCTGTCTTTCTATTGATAGATGATAGACGACAGATGATAGCTATTCATATCGAAATCCTTATAATTAACATATTCAAGGGACGAATCGGTTTAATCTCGGTCTGTCGAGTAGAATAATCTTAGTCTAGAATTTTAGGTTTCCCAGCTTCAAATATTCTATTTCTTTATCTAATCTTCCAGATTTTCAATATTCTCCCTTTTTCGGTTGTGATGATTAATTTACAGAGACTTATAAAAGGATATGCCTTGAAAGTGTAATGTCTCGAAATTTGAATATTAGTTGACGGATTAAAAAATTAATTTATAGGAGAATTGTAATTCTGGGGAATACTTAAACGCTGTATGTGCGGAGTAGGGAAGGTTTAGGACGCATGTAGATTAGTTTGGGTGTGCGTGTATGTAATTAAGACACGAAGCCTGTAGATCTGTCGAGCGTGTTTTTCCAAATGGGATTAAAATAATTTCGGGCATCCTTTTAAACCTAATTACAAATTCTGCTACGTCCGCTGACCTTATGGATTTACTGTCGCTACGTGTCCTTTCAAGAATTCTCCAAGTTTGAGGAAACAGCTCGTTTAACGTGTTTCGCCTACCGTAATCATCTCGTTATTAAATCTATCGTGTAATCTCTATATCCTTTGCTACATATGCAAACAATCCGGAACATAAAAGGGGTATATACCTTGGTAGTTACGTTGGTATTTTATAAATAAAATTATCGTATTAACAATTAAGTTAAATAGGAAGCTTTCTATTGGGTCGTTCGGAAAGTCGCTTCGTTTTTCTCTTTTTTCTTTTTTATGCGGATAAAGCGTGAAGTTGGCCGTAAGAAAATGCAGCCAGGTTCTCTGTTGGGAAAAAGAACGATTCAATATTTAGGGATAAAGCTTCTGACTTGTCTTCTATACTCTTTTGTACCGACTTTTAAATCATCCTGAGTTTTATGCGCCAATTTAATCAGGTAGTTGTACTTATTACCGATAACAGCCGCGAGGTAAAATGGCGGTGTTAAGGATCGCGATTCAGGGGATCTTACTGCGGCAGTATCCGAAATGAAACTTAGCCTGATAATAACATCCAGCTCTTGCGGAACGCGAGAGAAAGTCTGGAAAGGGGTTGAGACAGGCTAAGATACGACATTCGTGCTGTGGTTTTAACTCCCTGTTATGAGATTGCCAGATTCAAGGGAACTCTATCTGGTAGTACGTGTGCTCGTCGCTGTTCGTGAGAATGCACGCGTACTTGTGCCTACCTGAGCATGTATTACAAGGAAACATGGGCCTGAAACACGCACCCTTCGAAATCACACGGAGTCGCGCCCTGGAAACTAACTGCAGGAAATACCAAGGGTCGTCTGACATCCGAAAGATACAGAGATAAACTCGTTGTGTGGGCTACGAGTACGGAACGTGTGTCTGTAACCACTGCTCCGCGTTGCCTCCGTGTATTCGCGGATGAATGGTACGTTAGCTAGATAGCGTACACTCGGCTTAAACACCGAGCAACCGGCGAGCAAACTTTTCCTTCGGCCACGTTTCAATGCTCCACGAGAACCGGCAATTTTTCGGCTACCCGACGCGTCTTTCTGTTCAACGCTTAGCTTCGTTGTTATCAAGGTAGGCGGGACCGCGTTAGTAGTAGCATGATCTGCAGCAGTTTCGCTCCGTGCTTCGGCTTTTGTTTACCGGTCAGGAAAGAACTCGCGGTTCATTACGCCGTCTCGATGTAATATCCAAAATTACCCTTTATCCTTCCTATCTACCTCTTTGACGACACTTTTGCTTCTATAACGGTTCAAAATATTAGGTCGTTCGGAAAGTCATTTCGTTTTTTATCAACAGACGGCCTAATTGTATTTTTACACAGCCAACTTCACGCTTCAACCGCATAAAAAGAACAAACAACGAAATGACTTTTCAAACGATCCAATAGTTTAAAAGATGTCAGTCGATTATGGTTCGATGCGTTTTCTTGGCGCGGTATGGCAAATTGAAACTCGCTATTGCGATTTACCTGTTCGGTAACTTAACTGTCACTGCTGAAGATAGTTTAGTAGATGTCAGTTGGCTGGGATTGATAAGAAATCGTGTGCTTTCCGAAGCTCCAGCAGGAGTAAGTCATTTATAAGAAATAATCGAGGAGATTAGACTATAGATTACAGACGCAAAATTATAAAACGCGTCTATCGACTAAACGCACCGATCTTCCTTTTTTATAACGTTCCATATCTTAATAAATAATGCTTTAAAAAGGAGAAAGATGGATACCAGAGATGAGGAAGAGATAGCAACTTCACCCCACTGATACAATGTATTTCGGCAAAGGCTTATAGCACGGGTTTACACTAGCATTTGCACATAGGGAAACTTTGAGTATTACGTGGATTTGAACGCATGGTACCGAGTTTGATAGTAATCTAACGAAAGGATTTTGGAAGAAGTATAGGAGGATAAGTTTAACTTTCTATTAACTTTCTTTTGAACATGCAAATTCCACATATATGAACCTACACGCGCATGTGTCGTCCGAATCATCGCATAAAATGGAGAAAAAATTCAATCTACGTAAACTGTTAGAGATTTAGACCTGTAAAAAGAGCAAATAATTAATACGCGACATTAAACCACGCATAAATTAAATCGCAGAACCCACAGATGCGCCGAAAGCACTGGCCATTGAAAGAGTAAAGTCCCAAAGCAGATTCAGATCGGAAAATCATCCTCCGCGTTGCCAAAGCCTCTGCGAACCTTTACCTCCTCGAAAAAGCCTTGAAAATTTCATCAAACGTGCACCCCAGCTTGCACAAGTAAGCCTCTATGATTCAAATTGCCTTCGGCAAATCCCTCGATCCAACCTTTCAATTACCACCCCCAAGCTCGCCAAAGCCGCTCATTACCATACTCCTGATCAACAACTTACTTTCTTTCGCTGCCTACAAATCCAACCGTCCTCTACCACTCGTGTCAATTACCACGTTACATGTGTGTCACGGGACAATTCTAAGGATAATTCTCAGGATAGGACTGTAACACTCGAAGGTTAAACTATAGGAAATAGAATTTTGATTTCCTGCTTTCATAGGAGGTTCTGCTATGAAAGGGATATATTTTGGAAAATATATATGGGTTGGTTCGGAATGGCGATAACTCGATGGGTGATTCTGCTATCGGTGAACTTTGCTTTATTTCGAATAATGCAAAGATACGAAAAAGTACCCTATGTCGTTTGACTCGGAGTTGACTGCCGAGTACTTCGGGGGTGATAAAGCTAACTTTACGCGTTGTTGTAACCCAAAGTAGAGCCGGTCAGCTCGGGATACCGCGTCGAACGAGGAAGAAGGCTGGAAGTTAGAGATCCACGAGACTGTACGGGAATAAAAGGGAAATGTATGGAAGGAAAGATCTAATTTGTTCCTGTCGGGTCTGTTTTCGGTTAGGGGTGGTCGAGAGGGCGGGAGGAGGTGGTGGTCGGGGTGAAATTAATATTCATAAGCGTGGAGAGAGGTCTCGAGGGCGGGGTCAACTTACATGTATCTTTCGCTACTGACCCTGGCTACCGGGACGATAACGGTCAGGAATTAAAATACTACCCTGGCCAGGTTTTAACCCTTCTTCGTTGTTCGAGATACGCGTGCGGATACACGCGTCTGGCCTGGCCTGTCTGATTTCGTTTCTTGAAAGTTGCCAGGCAGCCGGGTATGATCCTCCGCGCTTTCCATTCTTGTTCCTCGAAATGTAAATCCAGGCTAAATGCGCCACCAGGGAGAGCAATCGTGGCCGTTGCAAATTGGTTCCGAGAACGGTGAACTTCCAACTTTTCGATGTTCGCGAAAGCAGCGAGATCTCCTAGCTCACCGCAGACCCTGATTTAGCCTCGCGGCTAGACTCCGGTCTCGTGTTTTTCTAGATCGAACGATGCTTAGGGTTCTAAACCGGAAATTGGACGATTAAAAGCGACCGGGGAAGCGGAACATGATTTTAAAATGAGTTTCAAGTCTGATAGATTTGGGAACGAAATTTTATACACGGATAAAAGGGACGACATTTTTGTATGATTGATATAGGTGATTGATTAAATTATAAGCCTTCCGAGATTAGAACGAAGTGAAAAACATAAACGATCGGAGCCACGCAGGTCAAAAAACGTGTCCAATATGCGGGAACCAAAAAGACACGAGATATCTTTTGAAAAACCTTAGAAACCTTCTAATTAGCAGTATGTTAAATTGCACAATTTTTCTAAAGTCGTAAGATTTATTTCTCTCCGTTCTTATTGACAAGTGTATAAAATTTTCCATTGATTCACGAGTCGCTAATAATGCATCAGGAGCAGGTACTCTCTTGCACTCCCGTTTCCCAGAATTTCTCTAATTTTTCACCGAGTTCTCCATCGATCCGAATCGAAACCACGATGCAGGATCCGCGAACTCTGAAGAACGAGCACGTATGACTCATGGGAATACTTAACCATCGCGTCACAATTAATCCTCTGGATATCCAAGGCGTGGAGAGAATTGAAGGTTTGCGCGCGCACAGATAGGACAGCAAATATCATTAATCGAGTGAGTGATTAAGCGCGAAGCGAGAGGCCACGGGGACTCTGTCTTGAAGACAGAGGCGAAGGTGGATGAGCTGGCACTTCCTGACGGTATACAATTAGTCGTCGAGTATTAATCCTGGCCGGTAGCCGTTACCCGACAGGATATTATGGTCCCGCAGGCAGTAACAATGAGGATTATATGGGGAAAACGCTTCGATAGCGTTTCTAATACAAGCTGTACCGGTGTGGTAGTTACACAGGGCGAGGCCCGTTCTCGTAAACGTTCGCCCACGAACTGACTTAACTTGGCTGGCAATAATAAAATGATATAGGAGGCGAAATATGCATTTAAATTATCGCCCCGCGATAATAATTTGCATACCGCCGCGGCACCTCTCTCTCCGCCACTTCGATGCCGCCGGTTCGCTTAGTTTAGCCCCGTTTAATTTAAATAATACTTCTCAGCGCGGGGGAGCACAGCTCTGGCAAGATATACATAAAATCGCCATAACATTGTAAATTATAACTGATACGGCTTATATCGCGGGTGGAAGAGAGAGAGAGAGAGAGAGGGAGGAGGGTCTCCTTCGCCTTTACCTCCTTTCTCTCATCCCTCTCGCTTGCCGCCAAGCCTGCTTCCGCTCCTCGGCTCGCCGCGCATCCTGCGCGCTCCTCTTCTCGCGGTTATGCTACCTGTAATCGCTACGACTGACCGAATCCCGGTGTTTTACCGTCTCTTTCCCTTTTGCGTCTCTCTAATCGGCAGTGCGATATCAATCGTTTAATATCTTTACGCTTATAACGCACTTTGAGGGGGCTGCTGTTCCGACGATTATGCTATCTACGATGACTATGGCTGATTAAATCTTTCGGGTCTCTATAATTGGAAGGGTGATATTAATTACTTAATCCACGTGCCTGTTATAGCCTCGACTCTTCGTCCGCGACGAATCGTGACGAAAGAAATCCCGAGTGTCTTAATTCTCGAAATCAAACAATCCGTGTGATTCGAAATCACGAAAGGATATTCGCAATTTTTATTTAGATGTCGGTTAATTAGCTAGAAAGAGCTGTGTTAGACGTTATCCTCCACTCGCTGCACCGGGTTCCCCCATTGTAAAAAAGAGGCGAAGCACTTTAGGAGCTGGTAAGAAAACTTCCTTCAGGCTGCGCGATAAAATATCGCCAGTGGGCAATAAGTCTGCCGTAATGATTCTAATAAGCTAACGAAGGAAATTCGGAATTTAAATGCGGCCATAATTCTAGAGGTAATGACGCAATAAAATCCCATGTATCTGGTATCAATAAAGGGAGGCGTATTCGTCATCGCGCCGCGGTGTTACGCCGTTTATCCGGCAACCGAATCATCCGAACTGCTATTTCGGATGGTAATAACAATCGTAAGTCACGTTCGCGCGGACAGAAAGCGTTCTACTTTTTCGCATCGATTACGTTCGCCGGCGAAGCACCGGAGGAACGTGAAAAGAAAATTAATAATCGCGGCCATTGGTTCGAAGAAACTCGAATTCTATGGTAATCAAATGAGATTCCGTCCTATCTATGCAGCGTAATATGGACATTTCCCTTGGTTCTCGTGAAACCAATTTCACGCTCTTTACCTTTTCTCCATTCCACGCGTTATCCTCGCTATTCCATTCTATTCGATCTATTCGATGTCATAGTTGATCTTCAGGTGCTGCACTTTGGGCGCGTAAAGATTAGAAAAATTTGTCGAAAGCTTGAGAGCTGAACGCTCCTTTTGAACTCTCGGTGTTCAGTTTCGTTCCAGAGATCGGACAGCACGCATCGGTTCTATAATTCCATTACGTTTCTTGTCTTCTATCCTCGATTAAGTTGCTATTTCGAAATCTACGAGATTCAAACGAAACGTAACGGCAAGACCTTCCCGAATAACCGCAGCATCCATCGCATCGTCTACCGAAGGTTACACGCGTGCAAGTGTCACGAGACACACGCGTTTCATCGGGTTGGAAAGGTTGAAATCGTAATTATAGAAATAGAAAGGCGACTGAGATATTTGAGCGAGGAGGCAGGGAAGGAGGGAGGGAAAGTGGAGGCTGGTTGATGATGCGGTGGCTAGCCGTTGGTCCCATCGTCGTGCCAGCCGGACCGCGCAATTCCGCAAAGTATGCAGATCTAAGAATTCAAATGGCCGCCCTATAGCGGCCGTAAAATGGCGGACAATCGCGCTCGTAAACCACTATATTAAAATTCTATATCGCCTACCCTCCGCAGCCGGACCGATGATATCATTCCCCTTTCTCTCTCTCTCTCTTTCTCTCTGCTCGGCATCCTCTCGCTTCTCTCGGCATCCGAGCTGATGTCCGTCCGGCATAACCTTCCCACCTACCGATCTCTACATTGTACGGAGTTTGCGAGCATTCGTTCGCGTTTATGCGCGTGCCGCGCTCATGCGTGCCTGCATTGGCGCCTCCTGGCTGCTCCGGATACTTTCCACCAGGCATAAACCCGCTGCATACGTCTCCAGTTTTGAAAATGCAGTTAGTCCCGCTGGTCCAGGCACAAAACGCTCGAGGCTTGGCTGTCGTATAAGTATAATGACTCGTCAAAGGCTGTTTGGTCCTGTTCCGTTTCTGGAAAGGGAAACGTTTCGTTCGAGAGCGAGACTGCGATATCGAAATGGTGGAATGGATTTCCGTGTATTTATTTCTTCTCTTTCTGACAGAGCAGAAGGAACGGTTGCCGGTGAATGGAACGCCTGGCTAGGAGATTTTTATCGCCTTCTTGTCTACTGAGTTTTATATTCCGACTCTGCGGTGTGACCACTAGCCGGACGTGGACATTCTCGTTTATGCACATCCCGTGCGAGGACATCGGCGCCAAGATTCTTGGAGTCTAGAGTACAGAGTAGGTGTTCGGTCACGTGTCTCTTTGGATAGGTGGTTTTCTTTAGATAGTTGACAGTGGGGGTCCGTTTTGCGGTGGTATGTCACTGCGATACATAATTTTGCCGAGTCGATTAACTCCGCAAATCGAAATTTAGTTTAGATAGGAAGAATTGAGAATTGTCGCTTTATGTATCTGGGTAAACATTATATATTGCTTATGTCTACAAGCTGACGATCGTTTTATTAATTTAATTCCAGTGTATCGCGAGAATCTTTTGGATTAATTTCTAACGATATACCAGGATAAAGGTTTTACCCTGATATAGCTTCGCGTATAAATGCCTGCAACGATATTTCAAACATTTCAAACGTATATGTCCTCTACGAATTTCCCATAAATTTCCATAAGTACCTAAATGAAAAGATCAGATGCTGTCCCCGCTGGAAACTCCAAAAACGATAAAAAAGAGAAGCAAGTCACTTGTGTCCACCAATTGGCCCCTATCGTTTTACGATGTAACCGGTGCAATTAGAAGCGAAAGAAAGCGAAAGGCGATTAACGCGTGCGATGAAAAAGAGGGTAGGGCAGGTAGGGTGTAATTAGAAAATAGGCGAATGGAGTTGATGAAATGGTCGAAGGAATCCGCGGGATGATTGGTGGAAAAGAGCGTGGGTAACGGAACGCGACAGGTGGGTAAACAGAGAGGAAGAGGCGAGAGGTGGTCGGCCGGACAAAGAGAACCGGTTAGGACGGAACGACACGGTAATGGGTATTGCGTTTGTGTATCGCTGATTCGTGTCTCACGTGTACGGAATGACGGGAATACGCAATAAGTTAATCGTGTTAGCGGCTCGGTTGATTAAACGAACGATCAGGCTGATGGCGAGTGTCGTACGCGCGACGCGCAGGGACCATGGGCGCGGCGGCCTGCTCGGGCATTAATACAAAACTCGATTGTCATTCGTCGCTCCACCTGCCCCACACCCCTGATTACGTCGATTCATTAACCGTGCCCGCCGGTATCGTCCACCCCAAAACGAACTGCTGTTTCACCGTTGCACCGGAAAGCCTATTAGCCTTCGTCACTGTCCCATCGGTGGCCAGCAATTAATCGCCTGTCCTTCTGTTTCCCTTCCCGCGTTTCTTACTTCTCCCGCCCCCCTTTCCCTCGATACGCCCAAGCTTTGCGAGATTGCAAGTCGTTTAACCCCTTAACGAGTCCAACTCGTGACGAGAATTTTCGGTCAAACGCGAATATCGCGAATCGTTAGTTAGGCGCGAATCACGGATTGTTAGATTTCTTTCTTATCACGTTCGACGAAAGTTTGCGAGTTGTGTTATTTGTTTATGTCGTTATTTCATGTTCCGACACTCTGCCATTCGAACCCCATCGCTTGGACCCGGGTTCTTCCGAGTTAGATCTTTCGCCTTTCGATTTTTCTATACAACAGGTGTCTCGAAAATTTATCTGTATCATACTCCAAGTACTGTGACCCCATTTTACGTTTCATTATGTTAAAAATCAGTTCCGAGAATGAAATATTTAACGTACAGCGATAGGTGCTAATAGAAGAACGAACGATAACACGTTTATTTTCCTTCGATGAATGTTCCATCGTCAATCCCGATCTTTAACGCTCCCTGTCATAAGAACCTCTAAAAAAAAGCACTGTGAAAGCTGATAAAACACACGATAGCCGCAATCGCTTCTTTTACACCGCCAATCCCGAGCCCTGGAAGTTAAATTCCTCGGGCTGGACTGCGCGTTCGATTCACCCCGATGGAACGAAGCGAAGAAAAATAAAGCTCCGTTGGTTCGCGCAACGTGTGAAGCAGGGAACAAAAAGGGCGTGAAGATCAGTCGAAGGTAGGGACGATAAAGGGTGTGGGAGTAGGTCGCGATGGAGCAGAGAGAGGGTGGCTAGGAAAACTAGGAGTATGAGGAGGAAAAGGAGGGACAGGGGTATGGGATTCCCGGGTACCGATCCCGACACCGGCGCCAGTCCCGCGCCAGGCTGTAATGCGTTATTAATGAACACCAAGAATTTCATTAAAGATTGTTTGTATATCAAACTGTCCACTAAATTATGCCCTATAACCCCCGTGGCGCCTTTCCGTGCCTGGAAACTATTGGCTGCGGCCGCGGTAGGCACCGCCTTTTGCACCTACTAGCTGCACGCGATTCTTGAACCGTGCAACGTCGAGCTTCCGGCTTGTACCATTTCATAAAAACCCCTCTCGACTCGATCGAACGATCCCTGACGAAACGACGATACTTCGTGAGGATTTTAACGCGGAAAAATGGAAAATCAGGGACGATCGATCGAGGAGGCGACTCGACGGAGTCAGTTATTTCGCAACCTTTGGGACATATATTATTAGGAGGGACGATATAGGTAAGTACGATGTGACGAGGGGGGAGGGATGGGGAGAAAGAGGGATGGAAATGGCGGAGGCGAGGGTCGAAGGAAAGAGAGAGGACGAACAGGCACGCGGCGTCGAATGAACGGCCATGGGGAAAGAGAGGAACAGGCCTGGTAGACACGGTGGGTGGAGGGATACAGTTAATCGTTGGGAAGCTATTAACTTCGGACTGGAATGCCCCATAGCGCCTCATTTCGTTCAATGCAAATTTACACCCGACGTCGACCACCTAACGGGCCTCCCTCCACCTCTTTCTCCCCGAAAACCACGTGTATACCGGGTGTTACTTCCCGTCCTTCCGCGACGTCCACCGACGTCCACCGACGTCCACCGACGTCTCGTCAGAACAGGCCTGAAGAGTTTGACGAGGATCGGGTAGCTTCCAAACCTCTAGTCAGACACTGGATAACTCCCGTTTGAACGTCATTCGCGACCGTACTTTTAGCCTCTTCACGGGATATTCTGACGTTGCGACGTTCACGCTTTCTTGCGGCGAAAACCGTGTTTCGAATTCGGAATAGTCGAGAATATTGGTCTCTTCGGATATTGCTTTGGGTACTAGTCTTTGGATCAATTAGATTCTGCGTTCGATTCTGGGTACGCGGTTGAAAATCTACTTAAGAGATCAGACCACGTGTTGATTTCTACGAATCTTATTTCACGACGAAGAATAAATAATTACTGGGCAGAATTATCACTGGAGATGGACAACGAATACGTATATTTGTAACAATATGTATGGTTAAGAAAACTGACTTTTCCTAATTGCTGTCCCCATTTTTCGATGCACATACTTATATATAACGCTAAGGAGTTTATAAACTCTGCATTTGAAGGGTTGTTGATACAAGTAAATCCACCAGCGCGTTTTCGCGTCAGATTGCTTAACCGGGAACTCGGTGAAAACGCGTCGGGGAAAGATAAAAACGGGAACATAAAGAAGAAAATGCGACAGGAGTAAACGGTTAATGAGCTAAGATCCTCGAAGACCCAACAGCGTCTGATCTGGGATAAAGGGGAGAAAGAGGAATAATAAAAGAACGCGGAGCTGTTGGATCCGCGACGATATTAAACATCCTTAATTTACACTGTGCTCGTACCGAAAGCGTTTGCAGGGTAGAAGGAAGGAAATAAAAGAAGATCCGTAACGTCACTTGTTGATCTGTCTCGCGAGAGACCCGCTGTCTCCGAGATTTAACACATTCTCGAGTAAACTCGCGATCGGTGCGCTTCTCTTTCGCTTCGTTTAGTTAACGCGTTCTTCGGCTAATATTTAGCTAATGAAACCCATCGAGTTGCGTCCCCTTTGCTGTAAAAAAGAAATCTCGACAGAAATTTCGCTTCCACGTCGAATTCCGAAGAAATAACCAGTGGCAGGAGATAAATTGTGAGAAAAACTGCCGGTCAACGACGCGTCAATGCGTCATGGTGCCCCATGGCACGGTGTAGACCGTTCAAGGGGGTTGAAGGATTCGTAAATTCGAAAATCATGTCTAATTGAAATTCTTGGAGAGTAATGGTCTAAGTAGTCAGCGAAGAAGCTGCTTGAACTTATCCAATTTGGTTCTCTCTCATAAACGATCAACGTCGTAATCGGTGACCTGCTTCGTAGCTTCGCAGCGAAACTTGGACCCTTCTCGCGTCACCCTACCCCTTCCGGTTCACCCTGATCGTCCTACCGTCGCTGTTGTCTTATTAGTTTAGAACTTAGGCTTAATACAAAGTTGCGTGTGTCGCCTGGGATGAAAGTCTGGCTGCCAGACAATGACGAGTCGGAATTTCCTTACTCGCGCGAATATCTAACGAATATCCGCGTAATTCTGATTTTTCTAACGACAGGCAGCGAACCATCGAGCCACGGATTTTCTTCTTTGACGCTGGAAGCACGATGAGAGTTAAAATTCCTAGTGAATAGCTCCTGTATCGCTTTCTAATGTAATCGCAAAATTAAAAGTGCTCTGATCTCTTCGAAAAAGGAAAAAATCCCACTTCGTCCTTTCGATTTATTCCTCTTCGTCCAACAAGACATCTAAATACTTCGCTCCTTCTCAGAAATTTCAATAATTCGTCGTTCGACTCGATTTTCAAAAACTCGATGGTCCGAAAGATGAAAGGGAGAGAGAAGATTTTGGGAAAGTGGCGGACAAAGTGTCGGAAGCGGCGAATTCAGAGACGATATGTCAGAGCGGAGTGAAATATCGCGCGCGAAGCTGTGCATCTTAACGCGGAAAATAACGCGTATGAAGGAACTCACTGATAAATGGGTAGGTAACGGGTGCTGAAGATACACATAGTTAACACCGGAATGCGGCAGGAGCTGACTAACGACGACTGATGCTCTCGCTATATAATTTCAAAGCGTAGGTAGACGCACACGCGCTGGCGCGCGCGCGCGCGAAACGAAAACGCCGGCAGCCTTACAGCGCGCCTTAATATGGACAAATGCCAGACTATATCTCAAATGAGGTTTGTTTTGCATTATTCGGCTAACGTCCTCGTTTGCCATCTTTGCTCGGGCGACTGGCCCGCGTTATGGCCACGCAGCATTGCCGTATTCCCCTTTTTCATTCCACCAAAATCCGACGGTTTCTTGTTACCCTGAACAATATGTCTTTACGCTTGTCGCGGTTTAAGCGTTAGCAGAACATTCCCGGGCATTAAAAGTTTCTGTTTGAATGCGAAATGTAATCGCACGTTTGCCAAACACCTTAAAACGAGAGGATAGCTCGGGGCTTGCGAAACCTAGCACGCGAGGCTTACACGGACGATTAATATCGGTAATTTTCAAGCATTCCGTAGAATTTTGACGATGGAAATATTTTAGTTCTTTCGTATCCAGCAAATTTTCATCGAAATCGTATGAAATTGCATAGGTTATCAGGGAGTGCTATATAGTTAAGCTAAAATAATCAAAGAAACCTTTTCTTATGTAATGTAATGGTAACTTTTTGGTACTTCTTTTATTTCAATTGGAAATATTTTTATCCCTTTGCGTTGCTCGATATTCCAGCGTTGAAATGACAAAGTCAATTATTAGAGGATCTGAATTAGGTTTGAATTATTGTTCGAAAAAGAAATCTGACGCTTATTACGCTTTTCTGCTATAATCTTCAACGTAAGATGTCGTTTCTTTCTTCCCGTTTCCCCATTTGCATTGAAAGTAAATGAACGTGGCAAAGGAAATTGCCACCTTCTCTCGCATAGCAAATTACTGGCAAGTGTGGCAAATAATACGGAAATATACCGTTTACACGTATATTTTAATCCTTTCTTATCTAATTCTTAATAATTACTCCGTTTACGAGGCCCGGTCTGTAAGGAAGGAACGCGTGAGCCGGCATCGCGGTCCGAACAATAATATCTCGTTTCGCTTCTAAATATTTTCCATCTGCGGGTTAACACAACAAACTGCACACTGCCTTTGTGGGTTTCGTTTTGTCCGGCTCGGTCGCTACGTTTCTATAAAATGCCTTTCCATTAAAGGCAGAGTGCAACGAAGTGTACAAGAATACATTCGTTCCCAGACATTTCACGTGTTTACACGTTACGCCACAATGTATCATTCTATCTGAACCTTTTATAAAGCGAACTGTTCATTTTAAACATCTTTGGCTCGCTCGTACGGGCTAAATGCTCTCCCGCACTTTTTCATCCCTGCACGTATTACGCGTGCGGACGAAACGCACACTCGTGCGCGGTTAACAAGTTCAACCTCTGATGAACTTTTTTGCATTCGAAGGCTAGATTAATACTCTACTAGTCTGTCGAGTTTTTACAAGCGTGAATCGAAGAATGCAAGGTCTACGAGAAATAGAAAGCCTTCCCCGCGGCCGGAAAGGAACGAACGTTTTACTTGAGAAATTCCTTCGTCCGGCTGCGCGACTTTCCCTTTAATAGAATTCTTATGAATATAACGCGAAATCGTGAAATTGCCATTAAAAAATATGTGCCTTACCCACCGCGGCAATTCTTCCGGCAGACCATATGCAAGAAATTCTATTCAAATCGGCGATAGGTGGGGTTGACCGGCTTTTGTCGCTTCGCGTTCGCTGATATTCTTTCTGCTTCCTTCGCGATGCCAACGCATTACCCGCGGAAACAGGGTGGCTCGAAATAAAGCCGCCGGTAAAATAATTAACAGCGAATGACTTAATTAACGCCCGGCAAACAGTCGATGAAAGGCCGAATCTTTGTACCGCGGAGACGTTTGAACGTAAACGACAAATTACAGAGTCTATTTTGTCAGCGATTTCTTCCGATTTTCAATTTGGCACTCGAGGTTCACGCTTCGTTTCCTTGCGCTCGGCGATTTTTTCGTTACGAAAAAATAAGAAAATAAAAAATCGTATGCAAATTGAAACGTAAGATTATTTCACTTCGACGTTCCGCGCATCGTTGGGTAATTTTTAATTTTATATATTAATTAACGATCAAATAATATCTTATCCAAAACGTCAGACTTTACGCGTAATAATATTGTCAAAATTTGTTGCTAAAAATCCAATTATTTCAATTTCTTAAGTTAGATAATGGCTGTGAAATTCTTTCGTGATTTGATTCGGTAGTGAATTATAATTTCTACACGCAACGCATGAAACCGAAAGACTCTCCGTAAATTAATGACAGCGTATCATTGCACGCGTGACAAATCAGACGAATAAACGAGCGCGTGGAATCGCGTAATCACGAGATAAAAGAAAAGCTGGAAGAGTGGAATATTAGCCGGGAACCATTCCCATCGTCCACTGTTCTATCTTTCATCGGTTGTGCCGCGAGCGTTTTCCAGGGACCAGTTTCGAGGCTGATTCTCGCGCAATCTCGTTCCGGAATGGCAGGTCACATTAAAGTTGAAAGGTAACGGGCAAGGGATCCGGCGGCGAGAGAAGGAGGATGAAACGGGACAGGAAGCGGAGGAAGGAAAACAAAGGATCGGGAATAAGCGTGTACGTCGGATTTTAAGAAACCGTGACAAGACTCAAGACGTCCACCTGACTGACATTTAGCAAAAGCGTGAAACAGCGGAGTTAATGGTGTCGGGTCGGCGAGGAGAGGGGACAGAGGGGTGGTGAGAGAGTGAGAGAGAGAGAAGGAGGCAGTTAGGGTGCGGGAGAGCGAAGAGAAAGAGAGGGTCAGGGAATGGATGTGTTCACATTATACCCTCTGTTCTTTTAATTTCTTCAAAGGGCTCCTCTCCCGCGACACCTTCCTCCTTCCCGGCTCCCGAATTAATAAGGCGTCGACGATGTGACGTCTTTTTTCTTTTCACCCCTGGACGGGACAGCAGACAGCTACCAAAGTGAATGAGAACTCTCGCTGAGAGGATAACGGAGGGAGAGAGCACTCTCTTACTGGTACTTAACAGCGGGATGAGATGAGCTGCCGTTAATAAATGTGTTTCTAACTGCAAGAGAGAGAGAGGGATCGAGGGTGGACCGACTCTCTCTCTCTCTTTCTCTCTCTCTCTTTTTCTCTTTCTCTCTCTGACTTTGGTTCTTTCTTCGTTACTCGCGTTGTGTGCTCCCGAGGTCTCGAGAGAATAAGTCTTAATGAGAAGAAAACTTTTAAACGCACTAGACTCTCTCCTCGTTTCCTTCATGCCACGCTTAGCTTAGCTTCGCACTTTTACCCCCCGCAAATCAAACACGCCGGAAGGGAGACGTTAACGGGACCGATTTGATTGAAAAACGATTTTATTACTCGCCTCATTTTGTTGGCTGCCAAGGGGTCGCTAGTTGCTCCGAGTCGGCACGGTATTGCGATTACGAACCTTTGATTCGCGGTAGTCTGATATTCTGCAACTAGCAAGCTTTGATTCCTGAAACCTTGGAACTTTGGAGCCGAGCGTGTTCGATTCTCGAAAGTCTGATACTTTGAGACTAGGAATCTTTGATTTGTGAAAATGTGAAATTCTGGAATTAAAAATCTTTGATTCGTGAAACTTTGGAACTGAGAGCGATTGATTCGCGAAAGTCTGAAACTTTGGGCAACTGCAGAGATTACACAATGGAAATAAATTACACGATTCAAACTATCGAAGCTGTTCGGACGAACGAATCCATAATTCACCTCTTTCTCTCCTGTCCTTTAAAAAAAAAATGGGGGAAAAATTATTCCACCTTACTTTTCATCCCCGCGAAATCCTTTCTGAACATCAGCCTAGCCCTAACGTCGGTGTTTGTTAATTCCCATGGCTGCCTTCGGAATACCAGCGAACGAAGGAGAAGTACATTCGATACCATCGGGTCTGGTTCATCGTCTTGGCAAAAACTACCCTCGGGTAAAAAAATAATTGCCCCTTGATACGCGCCGATACCCCACCTGCGGGGATGCCGGGCCTGTAATGATGTTCGCGTTCGCGAACTTAGTTCGAAATTAAATATCGAGGCGAAAGAGGGTGGCAGGGACCGCGGCAGGGGGATGTTAAAGAGAAATCCCGACAGTGAGGGTGGTGGAAGGGGGAAGGAGGCTTGTCGTGCACCTGCCCTTTTCCCGGACCGCCGTGATAAAAATCAAACTGGAAAACAAACGAGGAGCAGGATCGTATTATAAAGTTTATTAATCGATAGACGATGCACGCCGAGGGTGAAAGTGGAATTTCAGGGGCCGCCGGAAATATCTCGTTACGCTGGAAAATTAAAATTGTAATACCGCCGGAGATACAAACGATGAAACTTTTATCTAATTCTACTTATCGTTTATTGGTCTTCTGATCTCCTCGCCTTTTTATTTTCCCTTCGCGATAGTAATGGGAAATGGCTCGTGAAACGTGTACACGGCTATAGCCACGCGTGTACACATATACAGGGTGGTTGTTTCGATTAGAAACCGGAGCGAAATATCTTTATAAAAGTTTCTTCTTTCGAAGGAAAAGCAAATTTTGCGTTTGGGTAAATATTAAAATCTTTCGCCGAAGTTTGGTTGTGTAAAATAAAATTTCTTAAAATTTCTCGTCTAGATCCTAGTATGATAAAGGGTTAATCTTTTCGCGTGAAAGTTTTTATTTTAAATGAATTTTTATTTTATAATAAGAGTATACGAATCGTGTATTGATATTTATTATAATTCTATGAATTATGGAATAGATTTAGCGATGCGTGTTGTTAATATGGCTTTGTGTTCCTTTTTTTTCAGAAACTTCAACCTACCGATTCTCCGATCTTCGATATAAAAAATCTGTTGATCAACGAGACTGGCACGCAACTGGTATTATGGGGCAATCTAGGTCTAGTTATCATGGAGCTTCCCAAACGTTGGGGCAAGGACAGCATGTTTCAAGGTGGAAAGGAAGAGATTCTCTGCATGTACGTTGCATTGAAATTTCAATTATTAACCAATGTCTCCAAAAGCTGAAGAAATCATTTTATAGCCAATCTTTTGGAACTCTTAAAACTTTCGTACACGTTCTCTGGAAGATTCTTAAATATTCGTTGAATAAATGCCACTAAATCTTTGATGCTATTGCACGATGCATGTTGCTCAGAGAAGTACGATAAATATGAATTAAGGGAATTTCAAATTATTGAAACTTACGTATATTTTTACACATAATATTCACACGTACGTAAATTTATATATACTTATGCTTGAAGTATAAGATGTGTACTTTAACTCGTGCATACTTATTTCTAAAACAGTAATATCGGTTATATCGTTGTCAAAAAATTATAGTACATCAGGATAGATAAATGGAAGGAATCTAAAAATCTTCGATAGCCACAGTTTCAAAATTATCTCTAGTAGGGTACAACAAAAGTGATTTGAAATTGACAGGAAATCTGCAATGAATAACACCGGAATTTTTTTCAGCTTATTTCATCGTATAATCCTTATCCTTACGTGTTACGTCAAATCAGTATATTACAATTTGATCGTCGTTTTCGATCATTTGCAAAATGATTTTTTCATCGACTGTCAGCGCGAGCATATCCAAGAACTGCAACTCCATTCGAAGCTCATTCGTTCTCCATTCGTTCTACTATTCACCAGACGACGAGGATACATCAATTAGCGATTAACCCTACGAGCTACGATCTATCCTAAACCTTGGTGCCTCTCGAAAGGGTCGCGAGAAACCCACCCCCGATCCAAAGCAGTCGCACGGCCCATCGAGAGAGAATAGAGCAAAAAGATCGGTAGATCGGGGAGAAGAAAAGAATCCCCGTTAGGAAACACGCGGAATCAATCTGGGCTGGCGGGAAGGGAAGTTTAGAGACCAAGAAATCCGGCTGCTAAAAAGCGAGATAAGGTAGACCGCGAATAATAAATCGCACTATCTGGCTTCCTGCACCTCCGTGGCTCCTGTGGGCGTCCTAATATCCTGTAATTAAGAGGGTGTTACGATGACGCCCGAACCCCTTTGGCCTCCCTCTTATGGAATTAAGGTGGCTTTACTCGGTTAGTTTTCAAAAGTTCCAGGCCCGGAAAGCACCGCTGAATACTAACCGCCTCATCAACGACACATGCCACCGAGACTACTGCCTCGTGTAACATTACCCTCCGCGCAGCCTCTGTCACCGCATCTCCTCCTTCTCCTGTCTAATCTTTCCAGTGATTAGAACCTCGCGCAATTAGCCGCGCCGTTGGAGATTATGCCTCCTCTTCCACCACTTCTTTTCTTTCCCATTTTTGCCTTTTTTTCTACCGATACCGTTCGCTGAATCGAATTCTTAAGGTCGACGGTGTGTGGATCCTGGTCTCGCTAGGTGTCACGTGCTGCGGGTTACTCCGTGTTCCAAAGTTTTCAAGGAGAGTCACTCGCGATTTGCGACTGACCAGTAGATCGTGGGTTTTATGGGAATTGTATTTTATTAGAAGTCGATTTCCTTTCTTGCAATTTCTAAAAATGGTACTGTGTTTGACAATTAATTAATTTAAATAGGTTTTTCTATAATTTGCGTATAGTGTATTCAGTCGTAGTAGTTCCTTTGTAGATTACAAATCATAAAGAAGTAAAGAGAAGTATCGGGTTAGTATTATTGCAAATTTAAATTGTACAGCATGCAAAGGCGAGAACAAAAAATTATAGCGATATATAACACTTGTTGCGTCGCAAATGACACGAAGGGTCGAGATTCAACCCTTTCGATACACTCGCCAGTTTCCTTTCGCAAAGAATGGGAATCTACAAGACTGCCAGTCACAGGCCAAAGCGATTAACTTGGTTTTCTGAACTTAAAATTGAATAAAATCATAGAAATCGCGTAATTAATAAATCCTGCAAATATACATTCTTAAGAAGAATCTGTTCTTCGACTCTCAGATTAATCGCGATGTCTTCGGCTGCTTTGTTCGTCCTGTAAATGGGGATACGAGGAAATAAGTTTGACAAGACGTGCTTACCACCTCTGACAATGTCTACCGATATTACCGGTGGGATTAATTCTTAAATATCACTTGCGAAGAAGAGAAAGACGGAGACGAGCGAGAGGAGAAGGTATCGCAAGGGGACGGAGCGGAAGGAAAATTGAAATTAATTTGAATTACGATGAACGACGATGCTACTTAATTCAGCGGGGTAAAAGGGTAGCCGTTCGCTCCAAGTTGTCTTTTGCATTATAATTTCATAATAAGTCCAGCCCGGAATAAATGCATTACCTTCCTGCCGACTTCCCGCTAATTCATAATTCCGAAGTTTTTCCGGAAACGAACGAAACGTTTAGCTCCATGAACCGCGGGGGCCAAGCTGAACAAACTGGTCAAATTAAGAGCGGCAGTTTATGCTAAAGTTTTTTCGTTATTTCACTTAAGCGATTCTACCTTGCTCTCGCAGGCCAGGCCAGGCCGTGCGCCGAGGATCGAGGGAATTTATAAGAACGCACGCGTAACCCCCCGTTAAATGTATGGCGCAAAAGAGCCGCGGAACAGTTTGTAAGAGAGTCGCGGCCATTAGAACGAATCTCAGGGATTTAATGTCTCCTTCCTTCCAGCCGGCTTAAACAGAGCTAAATGGAGTTTATGCATTATTGCCCGTGAAACTTCTACCACCGCGGACAGATATTTGCTCCCAAAGAACTGAAAGTTTAGACGTCGCCCGGCTCTCCGCTTCTGCCTTGGACCAATCCTGATCGCGTTAAGATCCTATCTAATCCACCCTTTCAGACTTTTGCTTTATCAAATATATATATACGCGAGGTATGTTACGCCAGTGTTCGCGAACTCAAATTTTAATACATACACAGAATTACGTGGGGTGCACGTTAAAAACGAGGGTTTATACCGAAAAGGGGCAATAATTTAACGATTAATTTATCGTAAATAATAGTAGTCAAGATCGCGATTCAAGTCCGCGCGCGAATTTAAATTTCCCGCGCTGCGTGAAGCCAGTGCGCCGGTGCGTGTGCGAAGCGGTCTTTTACGAAAGTGTTATCGTTTGAACAACGCGTGTCGCGATATAAGTGTATACGTCGTCGTTTAAAAACACTCGAATGCTTGATCCTTTTAATGTTGATAATATAGTCATGTAACGTTTGAGAAATCAGATACGTGTACCTTATCCTTCATAAATTTTCGAGTACTTAAATTAGTATCTAGAAAAGAAGAAGAAGTTGAAGAATATCTCTTTCTCGATAATCATATCACAAAACCCGAATGAATATTTTAAAATCGTTACAAAAGGTAAATGCTTAAATTGCAGTGGCTTGCAATTTTTGACCGACTCGATGCAGTCTCACATTTGTCGATAAATTTTCAAACACGTAGGTGTAGCGTGACGCGACGAGAACGATTTCGATATAAATCCGAGGAAAATAGTTTCGATAGAGAGTACCGGGTGTCCTCATCGGCCAGCAGATCCCGAGCTTCGAAGCGTGGAAAACCGGGCGACCGAGCTTTGGATTAAGCAA
The DNA here is from genome assembly GCA_002201625.1 of Euglossa dilemma. Lineage (NCBI taxonomy): Eukaryota > Metazoa > Arthropoda > Insecta > Hymenoptera > Apidae > Euglossa > Euglossa dilemma. Next base: position 1,595,455 of record NIJG01000034.1, on the reverse strand, counting down.
ATGACGGCAATAATAGTGATTATTCGGATTATGATATCAGAGCGCGAAGTGGGTTCGCTTGGACTTACCACTAACTGCTACGCCACCAAATCCCGACTTCAAGACACCGGATTAAAACTATTACCACTTCGCGCTGCTTCCACTCTTCCACCCCCGACACCCGAAACCTGCTTCTTTCTCTTTCTCTTTCTCCCATCGTCCCCCAGACTTCTTCCGCCAGCCTTTCAAAACTTGCCTATTTTAAATGCCAACGAGAATCGGATTTCATTGCCTTCCTCTCTTTTACCGACTAATTATTACAGAACGCTCTCCGCTGTTTACGTGTTTACGCGGTTCAGCGTTTCGTCCGTAGAATAGAAACGATATCTATCCGAATACGACCAGAAAGATAAAAATTGAAGTAGACGAGTTGTACTATGACTATTTTGTTTTACGTAACTAAACACGACTATAATTTTGAAGTAGTGGGGTATTGGAACATCGATAAGGTTAAATTAAGCGGTTTTAAGTAGTATATCCTGTGATATATCAGACCTAATTGCTATTAGAAACAAAACTCTAAGTATTGTTTTTTCGCGCATCAATTGATCAAAAGTCATTAACATTAGTATCTAAATCACCATCCCGAGGATTAATTGTCTTTTTAACTCGCTATACCCCTGTATTTTTTTTTAAATTGACGTTTATTATCTCAACTATTACGTTATACCATATACCCTATTTAATCAATTTTTTTTATCGATTTATCGCCGTTAAAATTACAAAAAGCAAGAAAGTAGAATCGCATTAAAACGTAACCCCAATAATTTTGGGGTTGACGAGAATTTGAAGTGAAAAAATGGAAACACACACCGATCCGTCTATACTTTGCTGTGGCAACTTAACTTTCGAGACGCTTCGAAACGCCGGTACGATAACCGTTAGAAGAAGAAGGTGGAATTTCACGAGTAGAAGTTGGATCGGGGTAGGTAAGTCGCGAATCGCGGTATTAATTCGGGAAACGGACTACGAAACCGGCGCGTTATTTCGTGCGCCACCGGAAGATCGTCGCCTGTTGGTTGGCTCTCGCGGCTAATTATTGTTTTAAGGATTACCGTTATGTGTTTATTATGCGGTCTGGGAGGACCTCTCCTACCTTAATATTCGGTAGATTTCAGCTTCGGCCTGTGCACGCGGCACACCACCAGAGAGAGCTCTGCACCCCGTTTCCTCTCTCTTTTCCTCGCCCCCCACCTCGCCCCCCACGTCGCCAACCGGCCTACGTTTATGAATAATTTTCACCTCTCGCGCTACCCACCCCGTTTTACCACCCAACCACTCCACTTCCAACAAACGTTCCTCCGAATCGTCCCTCGAGTATTCACCTCGTAAACCCCTAATGCTGTGTCCTCGTTCGAGGGCTGATTCCTCCAGTTTCTGATCCTCGCTGCTTCTTCAGACGATCTCGCGAAAAAGCAGGGCACAAACCCCGCAGGCATTTACGCCGGCAAGTGGTTCCCGGTGCAATTTCTACTTTTCTTACGAGCAAACTTTGGCTACGGTTCTTTTATCTTCTACAATCTAAACTGCGCGTATGAAAATTAGCAACGGACTCCTATGACGCGTCAATTTTACATTTCCGCTGTTTTAGGATAAAATAATCGTAGAATCCCGCATTTTCCACTAGGTACGCGTGTCCTTACGAAGGCCCAGGTCAATTGCCAAATCCTGGGCGATGCGACAAACCCTTAGCCCAACCATGACGGGAAAGAAATATAAAAAGAGGAACACTGCGTTATAGAGAGTTAAGTTGTAACGAGTATAGAGTCGTTAGTTGCAGCGAATCGCAAACGGAGAATAAAATTCGCACATTTCCCCATAACTCAAAATCTTCCGCTCTACAGCGAACTCTAAACTTCTGCCAATAACTATATCTGTCTCAAACTAAATCATCATTCTATGGTTGCGATCCCGACACGCGCGTCCATATTTTCAAGAACCAAAGCAACTCGCTCGGTGCGGGATGTCGCTAGGATATCTTGGTAAAATAACGAAAAGAGACGGCGAAGCAGGCGTGGGAATCGATGGTGAAGGATTGGGAAGGAGAGGTGGCGGTAGCACGTGCCGTACGTGCTACGGAATATTTCAGCGGGAGGGACGCGGGGCGGGCTGTTGCAGGCCGGCCTCGTATCTGTCCCGGCGCCGGTCCGCTACCGGCCAAAGGGGATACGATGCGTTTATTTAAAAAATGATTTAACCTAATGGTTTTACATATGTAATCCCGATATAAAGCCGAGGCTAATCTCGGAGAACCACACGCGGTCCACTCGTACATTCGGCCGACGGTAATCCACGTACACGCGGTCGCACACCGTGTCTCCGCACACCACTTCCGCGTCGCCACCCTCCTGACCTAGCCTCTGTTCAAACCCCGACCCCCGCCCTTCCGTTCCTTTTTTTCGCCCAACTTTTTTTCGATGAGCAAGCACTAACGAAAATCACCGGTTTCCCAACACAGGCCCGCGTGTTTTCCAGGGTGTAAGAGGGGCGTGTTTGCGAAGGCCGAGCATAGGGTGCGCGGTGCTCGAGCGCGCGGCCGGATGATTTAGATGGTCCCCGATGATATCCGCGCCTTTTGAAAAATGTCGCCACGCCGAGGAGAAAAATATAGAAGCGCCGCGGTATGTGTGCCGCGCTTTATCAGCCCCCGCCGCGCCCAACTTTATTGCCGGCCGAACGATATTTCTCGTCGAATCAGCGGTTAACACCGCAGGCCGAATACAAGTCGCCATGAGCGAAATTAGAGGCCGTGTAATTCCGATCGGGATAATTCCCTCGCAATAGAACTTCCTTCGTGTTCCTCTAATTCTGCTAATTTCTTCTTTCTTTCTTTAAGATCCGATAACCAAATATCGTTAATCCGAACCCTCTATGTCGTCGATCCGAAACGTAGACTTCCCATTGACACTCTCGAAGTGAATCAGTAACAGATGAACGAACGTGCGTCAAAAAATGTCGTCTTCCTCGAAACGAGACGTTGCCTCCTGCTCGGAAAGAGAAAAAAAAAATGGCGCAAGGGTGGAAACGAAAATCGTAGCTGCCCGGCGTCTTTCACATCGGGACATAAAGCGGACTGGAAAGCCTCGGTAAGGGAGGCAATCTAATTCCAATGTTCCTCGGGTCTGAACACGACAAAACGTACCTACCCATACGAGGGCCAGTCTCGAAGATCATAAGCACGGACAATGCGGGCCTCGAATGCCTTTGCAGCTCCTTTTCCCCGGCACCTTTTCTCGCGGTCTGTCGGCGCGCATGGGAGACAGCATTCTATGCGTACAAACGTGCAGCAGGTTAGCGGATGAAAACAGAGAAAGGCCGACGCAGCGTCTACGTAGAAAAACACGCACTTAGGTAATCGCGCTACGCCTGCGGGCACCTGCAACGGTTCTTCTAATCAAAGAATTCCAGCCGGGACGCCGGTGGAAAATTTAAATACGCGAGACGCATTCTGGTCGTCTGCGTCGTCATTGTCCTGGACGTCGTCGTTGTCGTCGTAACGAAATAAAACCCGACGGTAAAAGAGAGACATCTGTCGGTTCTTTTAATTACCGCGGTACGTGTGCCCAGGCTAGAGGCTACCGCGCCACGGACCTTACATTTTCCTTCCTTCTCTCTCTCTCTCTCTCTCCTTCTCTCTCTCTCTCTCCTTCTCTCCTCCGCTGTGTCTCTCCTGCTCCCTCTCGCTTCTTCGTCCGAGCTGCGCTTTTGTTGCTCTCCTTTCGCCACCCTCGCGTCGTTCGTTCATACTCTATCAGATCTGGCTCGTTTGCATGATTCCGCCGCGTCCGAGAATTGAGAATTCACGTAGAAAGCCTTTCTTTCTGATAGAACGACATTAGTACCGCCGGCAAGGCTCCAACGGTGCTACTCCGGGAATTTTTCTCCGCCGGGTTTAGCCGTGAGATGCTGCCACGAAATTAGACCTCCTAATACAAATTTTAACCCGGCGGATTTGGTTAAACGAGTTAAGCCGAGTTACGAATTTTCTGTTTCGATGAAACTCGCCCTGCTGATTCCGGGCTCGCTACCACCCCTGAATCCGTTATTCCGCTATCAAGGTTACGGGTAATTGCAAGCTTTTTTGCAAGGTTTGTCAGCAAAATCTATGCGTGTACTTATTCTTCCAGTATATTTTCATTTTCCGGAATTCTTCCAAACCAAACTTAGTGGTGATTATATATAACAACAACTGACAATACGTATTTTTCTTTTCTTCCCATATGTACTATGACTATTTTACTAAATACAACTATTATTTTGAAATAATGATTTCAAGTAGTATACCCTGTGATATACGAGACCTAGTTGAAATTCGAACTAAATTTCTAAGTATTTTGTTTTTTAAGTTTAAAGGAAACTTCGTTAAAATACTAAATAACCACTCAGAAGATTATGTAGATGTCGACAATTTTGGGATTCACAAGAGTTTGCCTGAAATCGAACAATTACACGTAATCACTTGATTAATCACAGTTATCGTAACATATACGACAGAAAAGAAACTCAGCGTTTCACGGTAGCCTCTTCTGCAGTGCCATTCGATTGCTAGTAATTTCGTTAATAGAAACATCCGATCTTCTTCGGCAAACCTTACTAGAAACTTAGAGAAACGTTTGAAACTACGAAGAAACGATTAAAAGCCGACAAGCAGAATAACTGTAGATTCTCGTGGAATAATCATCCGGTTTGGAAAGTGTACGACAGCATCGGCCTCTTGGTCTGTTCTTCCTAACTCGTTCATCCTCCGGTGAATCTCCAACGAGGCCATTTTTCGCCTCGCACGTACTTCCATGAGCCCGGGAGTAGACAAAACGAGCAGTTTTTAGGTTTAAGAGCGGGGAATTTACGATTCAAGTGTGACTGGTCGGCGGCACGTCGGGGCCGGAAGATCGAGAAGCAAGGCACGCAGGACGAAGCTGCAAAGTAGCGGGAAGGAACGCCGTTGGAAACCGATGGCCGCGATGAAAGCGCGACGCAACCTCGAGAATTAACGGGCTTAGTTGCCGACGCAGGTGTCGTCGGGAAGGCGAACGCAAGCGAGAGCCGGATGAATTACGACAGGAGCGTCAGCCAGCCCAGCAGAACGTTCCTCGTTATATTTTGCGTAACATCCCGATTTTATGGGCCACCCTCACACCATCATTCAAGCCTCTTCCTTCACCCTGCCGCCCATCCACCAGCCGCAACAGAGATACCAACAACCGTTCTCGCCGATCTTACTCTCCTCGTAGCTTAAACGCCGCGAAAAGTCGATGGATTAAAATCACCGCTCGCTACCAGCCGATATTCCATACTTTCGCGAGTTTAAAAGGTAGGGAAGCTTGGTGACTTGAGCTAGAAATGTTCTAGGTTCTAGGATTTTTCGGATTAGGTTTGGGTTTATTGACAGCGATCACAGATATTTAAGTTCTTTGGTATTGGGCCAATCTCTCATCTTGATTGCCGGGTCCTCTTTTATGGTGGACTATTCATAAACCACAATAGAAATTCCAACAATTGTTACGACTCGTCTCATTCCACTTTGCTATGAAAAGTAGATGGATTAAAGTCGCAACTTGTTAGCAAACGATATTTGAACAATTGGCGCGTTTAAAGGGTTGGAAAGCTTAGAAAGCTTAGCCATTCTAATGTCTTACGTGTCTTTATCGTCCCCCGATCTCTAATAAAAGATTATTAATCAATCGACTCTTTTAATCTTCTATCTTAACAATTTTAAATATTAATAAAAATCGATAAGAGAATGATAAAAATCAACCAATTTTGGATCTGACTGGCAACAAATTTCCCGTAGAATATGTTTCTATTGATTTTAATTATTTAAATGTATTCGATACCGATTTACGGTTAATTTATCGGTATCGTCGTAATGGAAAAATAATTATTACACGACTACTATCTTTACAACTTACTCGCTATTCTTCCATACGCAATTACGAATTTCTGTAAACCCCTTAAAAAAAAATATACTTCTTACAGCATCGATAATTTAATTTCTATCCCTTTTGGCATTCGATTCGAGTATTCCACGCTGGCTGAAAATACGATCGAAATTTTTGCGCGTGTTTGAACAGTCTGTAAGACACGAGGCGCCTAATTTCCTGTCAAACTGAAGCACCCTTGATTACTGATACCTCGTCTTTCATCATAGACGTCGCACACAGCCGGGTTAACGAGTTATGTCTAATCTATGCATCCGCTTATCATAATGGCTCTCGTTATATCGCGAGCATAGCTTGCTAACCCCGGCTAACCGCCCCCTCGACTACCGGTGTCCTCTGTGCCCCGGCCACCCTCTCTTACGTGCCATGCCGTCGCGGCAACGTAATAAAAATACTCCGAGTAACTGAACGATATTACGTCGTTACAGGGCCACCGACCGGAATTAAGTGCCCTGCTTTCTTCCTCGAACATTCGGCTCTCGATTAAGTACCTGCTTATGTACCTGTGCCTCCGAGCAAAAGTCAAAACGCCAACGGGTTTTCCCACTTTTCCCACCGCATCGACTGGAAGTTGTCATTGTAGGATCGTTTTCCGGGTTTTCGAAGCTCCTTTATGGAAAGGAGAATAATAGTATTTCATTTCACCGTTTTGGGATATTATATTGCGTCGTTCGGAAAGTCATTTCGTCTTTTTTCTTTTTTTTTTTATGCGGCTGATGTGTGAAGTTGGCTGTGAATAAATACAATTAAGTCTTAGCTACGACGTAAAACACTGATTTTCATTATTTAATTTATAAAACCTACTAAATATAAATTTTTATCTGCCACAACGTCTAGATTGAATATAAAAATCACTTACCGCGGTTAATTAAAGCCTCTTGTTGTAAAAATGTGTATTATTTTAATTCATAATTGCTACTAGAATGTTATCATTATTAAAGGTCTCGTATCTGAGATTTTAATTAATTTCAAATTAGTATGTGGCTTCTACTATAGTATTACCTTACGTAATACTTAAGTAATGCTTTGTTATCGTAGTTTATTTAACAAAAATTATCAAAGTTTATGCTAAAATTTGTTTTCGTTTACCATAAAAGATACACGCACCATTCTAAATCAGTCGTAAATATTTTTTACTATCCGTGTCTTTTTATGAATTTTATTTATTAGTCATTTTTTCGTCAATTTTATACTCGAAGACTCTGTGAAAAATTAATTTAATATCGACCTGAGTGCCATTCGCTATTTAATTAATTATACGAGGCATGGCATGTATCCTACTTACTTTCACCCCGATGTCGGCTCGATCTCATCGTACTACTTATGTAATAAACACTTCACCTTATCACTTGAGAATCAACGCAAAAACGTTCGTGCACGATTAACATGAGCGTTGACGTAGCTTCCTGTACGAAACACATCTTAATGACGTCGAGAGCTTCGGGCTTTCGTATTTTTGTGCAACCCAATGCGCTGTAATTACAAAAAAAAAAAATATTTCGAAAGATCTAGAATTTCGTACGGAATAATGGAACGTTTAAGAATTTATTCGATTAATAGCTATCTGTCGAGATAATTACAGATACTTGTGCAATAAATAAATCTTTCTTTATTACCTTACCGTGTTTAATACTTTTTATTAACGGATTCTCTTCCGAATATTTCTTTTTTCTTTCGTCAAATCAAAAAGATAGAGACTGAAGAATTATTTAAAATATAAAAAGTTGAACATCGATAGAATGACTTGGCGTTAAAATTTGGAAAACTTGGGAAATTGGAATTAATTAACCATCTGATCGCTAGCTTGTGAATGGCTCCATTAAATCGCGATCGAGTGATTCGGTATTTAAATTTGGAAAACTTGGAAAAGTGGAATGAATTAATCGTCTGATTGTCAGTCTGCGAGTGGCTCGGTTAAATCGCAGCGCAAGGACTGAAGAATATTCGCAATTTTCCGAGCAACTGTCAAGTAGCAAACTATCCCAGTAAACGTCCTTCCGTGAACCCTGAAAAGTAGACTCAGTGCCATTCATATCCGTCAGATAACACGTACTTGAACGGTGCTTTTTTGCAGAAACAGAGTCGAAATCTATCTCAGCGGGACGCATCGGTCTGAAGGTAACGGCAAACGAGAGATAAGTGAACTCTCTCCCGCTTTCATCTTTTCCTTCTCGGCAATAAATCCCAGGGAAAAAACCTATCCGGATCTCCCGCTGGCCTTTTCGCCGCTTAACCTAAAAATTCATTAGATTATAAAGCCATTAATGCTCATACGCGCGACCGGATTTCTCTTCCGGTTAGCCGGCTCCCATGGTCGGATTGATATCCTGCTCGGCTAAAACTTTGATTACATTTCATTTGAATTTTCATCCCACCAGGCTCGATCCTTAATCGGATCGTTCCCTGCGATTTTCCACGATCAAGATGTAAGACTATGCAAGATGTAACTTCGAGTCGTTGCAAAATTGTTAAGCCACCGATTTTCAAGTTTTAAATAAATATCTATTGTATTCGAATAAATGTATTATCCGCTACTAACGAAAGTTAGCAATCGATAACGTCTGTAGGTGACTAAAAACGGTGATCGAAGAAGAGGAGAGGCGGAAACTCGGGTTGACCTGTGATAAAATTTCAATCGGAGAAATTCGAAGAGAATCAGAGGCGTGGAAGCGGGAAGAAAAATTCGGAAGTGAGGAAACTAACGAAGAGGAGAGGCGGAAACTCGGGTTGACCGGTGATAAAATTTCGATCGGAGGACTTTGGCGAGAATCGGACGCGAGAAGGTGGGAGAAAAAATCGGAAGTGAAGAAACAAGCGAAGAGGAGAGGCGTAAACTCGGGCTGACTTGTGATAAAATTTGAAGAGAATCGGAGGCGAGGAAGCGGGAGGAAAGGTCGGAGGTGAAGAAACAAGCGCAGAGAAGAGACAGAAAGTCGGACTGACCGGTGATAAAATTTGGATCGGAGGAATTGGAAGAGAGAATCGGCGGCGAGGAGGCGGGAGGAAAGGTCAGAGATGAAGAAACAAGCCGGGTAAATTATCAGGGAACATAGGAGGGTTAAGCGGGGCCGGTGAAAAGCCGCGACGGAAGCGTGGCAGGTAACTTAAGCAGAGAACGAAGGGAAATACGAGGGAAAAGTTTCTAGAACAGAATGATACGACACTGCGTAAGATCCGCTTTGAAGTCAGGTCCGCGCCATTCTTTGTACAAATTGGAAGGAAAGCGCGGCGTAAAAAGCTCCGCTCCGCTCCGCCCGAGGTTAATACGTTTATGTAGGAAAAATTATTTTTAATTTTTTCTAGACCGCCTCTGACGAGAGGAGTGTACAAGCACGGCGCGAGGGTGTGGCAGAATGCGCGGCACTGCCGTGTAAGAATTTCTTAATTAGATTCGAGCAGCTGCCTCTGCCTCTCTTTCTTTTCTTCCGCCAAGAAGTTCCCCGGCGATGGCGAGCCACCTTTCCGTCCTTCGCGTCCAAAAATTCGACCATTATTACACATTTTTCCCCTTCGAGATAATAGACCCTGTCAGATTTGTAATTGAGACTGTAACGAAGCCACATACCTGAGAATATGATCTTCCAGATTTCACGCACGAAGGGGTACCACCGGGCCCCGACACCAAGCGTTAACCGTGTCACTTGTGGGCCCTGCAAGAAATTAATTGCCTTCCGTTCGGTCTGCGATTCCAGTTGTGAAATAGTTTTAACCCTTTGCACTCCACAGGCGAGTCTCGCTCGCCATTTAATCTCGATCTTTAGAATTAATTAATGTGTGAAATTTCAAATTACCAAACGACACGAATATCGAAATAAAATAACTCCGTGTCTTAATTTGCATGCGATTTCTTTATAGGAGAAAGTCTTCTCTAACAAAAAGATCCTCGAGTGTGAATGATTCGTTCCTTTTTTCCCTTTTCTCTTCTTTCTCTTTTAACTTCCGAACTTGGATCTCAGATCTCGAAACTCGGATCTTGGAACTCGGATCTATGATCTCAGAACTCAGAACTATAAACACTGAACAGAGTACACGAACGTTTAGAAAGTTTATGATCTCCTTCAAATTTTGATTTTTCGTTTACGATATTTCCGATTTATCGATGATTAATTTGATTTGGTTATTATTCGTCTGGAACGTACAGAGAAGTAGCAATTCAGAGATTTCGAGATGTCAAAGAGTGACAAGTAGGCAAAATAATTCGCGCTGTAAAAATTTATAATATTTTGCTTCTATCGACATCATACTTTTTCCTTCCTATATAAATTATACCGCGACAGAAGTGAAAATAAAGAAAAAATAATCAAGCGTGTATTTACCGAACTCGTGACAACTTAATTTAAATGCTAATTACAGTCAATACCGGTATATCTTTTTAGAGATCGTTTGTGGAAGACGACTAAAGTCGACATGAATACCTACTTACACTCCCTTTCACAGATCGCGACTAAAACCAGTGTTAGGCACGAAAGGGTTAATTACACGTGGTAATTTCAGACCACGTAATTATTGCGAGAGTAACGACATAACTGTCTTCGACTAACTTGTTCCCGCTAACCTATATCGCGTCTAAAATCGGTTAATCGTTTAACATGATCGAGGTATTAACTCAACGTCTTGGCCATTATAATTAACGTCTTACGATTACCAAGGTTTCAGCCTATATTTCGAAAACTGTCGTGCCAACTCGCATAAAATGATAATAAACAGGATAAATCGCATTTTAACCCCTTAACGTTCGCGTCTCGTTTCATGAAACCGATGAAACACGATCGGTTCCTTTTAGGTTTAATCGATCCTTGGTTATACTATCAAACTTTTTCTTAATTATTCCAAATTCGCGTTCGTTCCAAGTTTCGTTTAACCCCTATAACTCGTTCGTCTAATTTCCATTAATCTAAGGTTTAATTTCACTCGTATCCGGTAAACCGCGGAACGAATTGTCCGTGCGTAAAAATGAAATTGAAAGAGAGGCGTATTCTATGAGGAAGAAATTCTCTCAGCCGAACACCGGTGATCCCGAATTAATTCGGATAATCGAGGTTCTACGGCGTTTGGAAAGCTGCGTGGCCGGTGCGGCGGAAAAATGTGGCGCGAGATTCGGGAAAAAAAGGGAACGGTTAGCCAGTCGGTTGGCCAGAGTCCGGGAAGAAAAAGGGGGACAGGGCGGGATGAAATTCAGTATTTAGAAACACGTAAACCGGTTAGCCGCGACTGGTGGGGATAGGGAACACGTATGGTCGGCGGTGCGCGTACGGGTGGCCATAAATTTTGATAATACCAAAATTGTGACAGAACGAAGAAAAATCCCCGCGAGGCTGCGGTGCAAAGTGCGAATAAATCGTTGCGTGTGCCTTTGTCAACGAAGCATGAAAGGTTGGGCGGCACAAAGGGTAAGAGAGAAGGGCGCGCGGCGGCGACGAGAGAAAACGAGAGAGAGAGGGAGAGGATGAGAGGGAGAGAGGGAGGCGCTGGGGTTGACCACGTCGTCTGGTTTTCGACCGACTCTCTCTACTGGTGCGTGCGTGCGTACATTTTTATCAATTATTAAGAACTCTGGCGTGCTTTTGCAACCGGGACCGCTGGTGATGGTAAAGTTGCTTTCGTCCTTGTCGTCGGTGTGTCCAGTGTAACCAGTCGTTGCCGGCGATACCCTATGCCCATCGATTTTTTCTTTCTTTTTCAACCCTCTCCCTCTCTCTTCCCTCCTGTCTTTCCCTTCTTTCTCCGCCCTCCTCTCCTTCTCTCCATTTGCGTCAAACCCCTTTCTCTCGCTTTTTCTACCTGATTCTCTCTTTTCCTTGCCCCACCCCTCGCGCCGCTCTGCCGTGGACATTAATAACGGCCACGGCTAACCACCGTCAACCCCTTTTGCCAGCGTTACCGTGTCCAGCCACGGAAAGTGCGAGAGTAATAATAAAATATACGAAATGTAGGCGACCATCGTCGCCGCGTCCCGGCTCGTCCCTGCGAAAAACAAACACCGCGACGCTTTGGTGTATTCCTTCGTTATGCCGCGAGGGTACGACGATCGTGAAAGATTAGGGTAATTTCGGTTAAATAACGACACGTCGCGAGAGCTAAGTAACGGCCCCAGGGATCTTCCTCTCGATCCTCTCCTACCGACAATCCCCTTACCATCTTTCACCATTTTCCTATTGCCAATCCTCTTTTTCTTTTTTCCTCTTTTCTTGTATTTCTTATAATTTTGTCGGAATAATTGGCCAGCGATTTAAGAAATACCACGACTACCTTGCATAGCTAGATCCACTCCTTCTAATATTCGAATAACATTCTAGAACAAAAACAACGATCACAGTGTTTTTACGCTGGTGTCGGGTGTCGTCGAATTAGCCTAATTTACCCAACTATCGTTTCATAACATACCGATGTGTTTTTACAGTTACTAGCTGTTCTAACATCCTTCTCTTTTTTCCCTTCCTTTCTGCAATCAGAGCCCACGCACTGGCCTCGACCCCCGCAGGACCATTAGCATCGTCCTGCAACTTCGCTACGAAGAAATTACGAATTCTGTTGCCGTCTGTTATTAAAAGGATTTTTCCGAAATTTTATACCGATCCGGGATAACGAAATAGGTGTGTAGTTAAATAAATACTGTGTATTGGGTTGTTCGGAAAATCATTTCGTTTTTTTATGCAGCTTAAGCGTGAAGTTGATTGTGAAAAAGTACAATTAGATTCTCTATTAGGAAAAATCGAAATTACTTTCCGAAAAACCTAATAACATGTACTTGTTATCGATGGTACTATGTGCAGACAAATGGGACGAGAAGATAAACGCAGGCAGCCAAGTAGCGTATTCGTAGAAGTAGTATAAGTAAGCGTATGGTCAGCCGTGTACTGCAGACGCGTCAAGTGGTATGCGTAAACTTCTGATCAGACGATAATTTTACGTGCCGTTTAAATATCGCATCTTGATGTCATCTATCAGGCATAGAAATTATTTTCAGTGAAAAAGACTCCGTAACTGCGATTAAAAATTGTTTAATTACCGCGAACAAAATATTTTTATATTAAAAATGACACGTGGTACGTTTGATTTAGTATACTTGACAGATAACTATATAAAGTGTTGACTACTACCAGAAGATACGTTTACAAATTCACAAACTTTCCTGAATTGGATAGAACGTTCTCCCATTTATTTAAATTTTAACGAGGACACGCCTAAAGACGAATGGACAAAGTGGAAAAGAAGAGACAGTTGGGAAAAGAATCTTTTTTCTTGTCACATTTTTTAAAACGGTTTCTCTTGACTTAAAGAACTTTTCAAAACTTTCAACTTTGTAACGCGGAACTAAATCGAAATCTTTCTTCCGGAAGTTACGATCAGTTCATCGCTATCCAAATGTATTTATGCTCGAAGATAAGAGGAACGATAAATTGCAGAATTTTTATCTAGTACGTATTTTCTTTCTAATTTCAGAGTTTACAATGAAACGATGGATATTCGGAGGGCAAGGTGGCATCCAGGATCCACGAATGATTCTCACTTGTTAGTTCTCACGTCAGAAAACACATTTCGGTAAATAAAACATTTTATTCCTTTTTTTCTTTTTTTTTCACCAATACCAATTCTGCACTTGAGAACAAGTTAATTTTTTTCGTGATTAACTTACGTAATGTACGATATTTTTATTACCTTGCTTCTTTCGTAATTGAGTTATATGGTATTGGGTTATTCGGAAAGTAATTTCGTTTTTTCCGAATAGAGAACGTAATTGTATTTTTTCACAGCCAACATCACGCTTAAGCCGCATAATCGTTATATATTTGGACAGCTGATGTAGTAAGACTAAGATATCGAGAATCTGTTTATGTATAAAGAGAATACGATGAAACTATATTAAAGCAAAATCGCCTTGCAATTAGCATCGTAGAAGTCTAGGTTTTCAATGACAATTTTACCTTTAATTTCGCAATTAGAACATTTCGAATTTTCTTCGTTTACGATGAAACCTGCCACGTATATTATTTTTTTATCACAAAAGAAGAAGCCGAGGAAAAGGAGGCGTTTGAAATTTTAAATGTCGTCTGGTTTCGAGTTTTAAAAGCCAGCTTTGAGACAATTGCTTTTTAAAAACTCATTCAGCGAAGAATGCAGAATTTAAGAATGAGGAATTCAAGTGGCAGAATGTAAAAGAAATAAACGTCGCCCTTTGGGATAAATTCTTTGAAAGTTATCCCGATTATGAATGGAAATAAGAAATATAGCTATTGACAAGTTGCAAAGAAATGAAATTCTTATAGTAAATACCGGATAAGTGTAGAAACTATTCCATGAATTTACAGTGTGGAAAAGTCAAAGATAATACTTAATTGTGCTTCATAGATTGAGAATGTAAAAAGTGTTCGACTCGAAAAAGGTTTAGGAAATAATATAAATATTCTAAAATGTCGGAAATATGAATATTCTAAGAAATTACAAGTTTGAATGTAAATATGAAACATAAATGTTACGAAATATTATAAAACGCTGTGTTACGATATAAAATTACGAATCGTTTGAATTTTCACGCAGTTTGTACGAATGCGAATTGGGTAGCAGACCAAAAATCACAAAAAGCTGGAAAGTTGGTCGTGTACCATTTAGTTCACCGTCGAGGATTCCAGACTTCACCTCTTTAGGCGACACCGCAGTGGACTTCGATTTCGCTACACCTACCCTCCGTAAACCTGAAATGTTCATCAATAAAGACATTAACAAGGTACGAAGTCGTGTAACATTCGTGATAAGGATATAAACAATCGTGAAATTTGATTGGTAATTATTTACAGGATAACGTGGTCGATTGGAATCAAATCGAATGGCCGATTCTGGTTCTCCGTGGAAACGGGGAGGTGCTCGTCGTTCGTGGCAATGTTTTGCACGATGTGTACGTATCTTTTATATTTATTACTTATTTATTTATTATTTATTAAAAAAAATTATCTCCCATTTTGTAGAAAGATATAGTCTTCTGAATCGAATTTAGTAAATCATACTCTTTGAGAAGACACTTGTGATTTAATTCGAGGAATGGAGATAATTATTTTTAAGAAATTACAGGATATAAATTTAGTTAATTCCCAATTTTTAATTATCGGATCGATAGAAACACACGAGGGTTTTCCGTGATTTGATATTTACACGTTTTCGGTCCTACGATATTTATGAATTTATATTTATCTTTATAATATTATGTAATAATTTCTATTTTAATTTGAAAATTCCTTATTATTAATTGCTCTTCTTAGATATTTCTATCGTTGTCGAAGAAATAACTCTGATGTTCGTTATTTATTAATAGGATGATGAGGAAACTAGTAATTACCATTTCCATATTTTTGACTTATTTTCCTTACATTATATATCTCTTACATTTTCCAAAACTCAGGACGATAGAGCAATTTCGATTGCGGATTCGTGTTCAGGAAAATGAACTCTACGATATTTATCCAGTGGATATCACAGATTAAAAATTCGCGTTGAACAGAGTTATCGTTCTTTCATACGTGCTTATTAATTTGATTAAGTCATGAAAACCCAGTGGTATCGGGATCACTCTCTATGTACCCTCCAGCCGACGACAATTACGGAATGGACTCCTGTTCCATCATGTGCTTACAAACTACTCCTCCGATAGTAATCATCGCCATGTGCACTGGAAAAATTTATCATGCCATTCTACTGAAGGAAGACGTAGTCGATGACCACAACGATAACGAGGTAAATATCTCTTTTAGAGAAATCATTTTTAAAGGAAATTTACAAGCGAAGCGAAGAAATATAAAAGCTTCCATGGAATATTCAATATTTCGGTAGTTTTGTCCCTGTAGCTCCTGCTCTTTCGGAGAAAGAAACATTATGTTAATATTCAACGTATTCGTACTTAGATTGCACGAGTTTCAGTTTGCTGTTAACGTGTTAAACGATAATCTTCGAAAAAATTCGTTGATATCCTTCTGTCTAATTAAAACGCGCGATTCAAGAGAATACGATAGATGGAAAATTTGTTTGTTTGTTTAATTGATTCGTTATTAATGTGATTTTCAGACTTGGTTGCAGTATGGTTCCACGTTTAGCCTTCATAAGCCAGAAGAATCATTGTACGTTTATGAATGCGTCGAAATAGAGCTCGGTCTGTTTTTCACGGATAACGATGAGAAATATAATTGTCCGATACACCTTCGACGTGATAGGGGTAACAAATCAAGGTAAACTTCGATAGTTGGAATAAAATCTGTAGATGTTGAAATAAAATATATCACTGATGAGGATTTATCCGTTTAGGTACTTTTGTTCTCATAACGCCGGCATCCACATGATCACTCTTCCCATGGTTTCTCAATTAGAAGAGTACATCAACGCACCCAAAGGTAGAAAGGATTAATCAGTTTTAATACACGATTACGTCTACTTAACTGAAGCGCTTAAAAGATTTTCTAAGATTTGTATCTGCTTAAAAAATCAGAGAAAATCAATGCACGTGTTATATCGTGATTTGATAACCGTTTGTATATGTAAATTTTTATAGAAATCGACGACGCTCGTCTACCATCGCTCTCGAATCAATCCAGTTCGCAATACTTAATTTGTAGAAGAACTAAGCACACAGAAGCGAACGAAGCTACACCGATTCTTGGATTCGGACTTCTTCAGGAACCGTGTGTCTTAATAGCTTTATTACACACCGGAGATATCGTTGCCCGTTCTGTTATCGATCTTTATTATTTTCCAAAGATCGAACCTCCAGAGCCTATAATTGACAAGAAAAAAAAAGTGAGCCATGCTTTTACTTGCATTTATTTTTATTTTAAGGAAGAATTTGTTCGTTTGTTTTACAAAACTAATAAACAGATGAAATTGAAAATTTAAATAATTAACTAAAATTAAATTAAAGGTTCAGAAGGAGGAATTCGATGTCTATATAAAGAAGTTACTGAAACCCGAAACATCGCAACCCCTTATCAAAATTAACTCCAAATCTGTGTCTCCGCGGGAATGTTTGCAGGTACCAAATTCGATAAACAAATGAATGATTGATTTGAACGAATATTAAGGAAGTAATTTTTGTTATTAGTTTTTGTATCATGCAACAGACATCTTTCGCAAGCAGCACTTTGTTAAACACGACACGGTAAGAGAAGAAATTGGCAAAAAAGTACGTGCGTTGAAGGTAATGAAAACCCAGTTACTAAAAGAGCTAGATACTTTAATGGAGACAAAGAAAGAATTACATCAGACTGCTGAACGGTTGGCCGAACGCTACGAAGATATTAAAGATGAACAAGAGAAATTAGCACAGAGGTAAAAAAGAAAGTAACAAATTGTTTTCAATTTTTAACGCGAAGCATGCATTAAACTATTGTGGTTAACTGTAACTAACGTGTTACAGAGCAAAGGAAGTATTACGGTTAGTGAATTATAAGGAACCGTCTATGACTCCTATTGAAAGAGCAGAAGCAGAGGAATTAAGAAAAATGGAAATAAAAATTGAAGAAATGAAAATCAAACTATTAGAACTGAAGAAAAAATCAGAACAATCTGGACACATAGAGAATAATGAAAACCTTGAAAAAAAGAAAGAAATTGTTTTTAGAGGCGATCAAGAAAAAACCATAAAAAATAGCATTAAGCAGATGTACGTGTTTTTATCGTTTTATAAAAATATATTAATTAAATGCTAATCCTATAATTTTTTTTTTTTTTTTACATTGCAGGTCAAAGATCATAAAAGACTTAGTTACAGAAGTTAAAAAACTAGAGGAGGAAGTGAGTATTTAAATTAATTGATAAAATCGTATTAACACTATTTGTAAACGATTGTAAATTTTTGTTATTTCCTTTAAAGTATAGGATTTTGTATAATAAAAATTAAGTTTATTTGCAAAATAATTTATTACATTAGCTATACATTTATCTTATATTTAGCCATATTATTGACATAATTGGCATAATTGGCATAAAGAATACTTCCAATAACTTCTCACTTTGACTGTCTCTTTTAAATATGAATATACAAGTATGTAGAACGTACATGTATCACTTCCAATAAATTTCTTCGCGCATTTTTCTTGTTCTATAATCACGTTTCTTTGACCGCAAAATGTTGTTCAAGGTACAAAAATATAATGTGAAACGTCGTTGGAATCTTCCATAACTTTTGACTGTAGCAATTTAATTTCGAGTCTTAGCTTTTCTTTTTCCATTTCTTGTTTTCGTATCTCATTTGAATAACAGTTCATCTGTAACTTTAATTTGTCCTTTTTAAGTTTTAACATTTCAGTTTCATGATATAGCTTTCCTTTTTCTGCGCGAAGTACTGCCAGCTGTTCCTGTAGTAGTTGATGACTGGCTTCATCTGACAATATTACTTCTGGTGTATCTGTATCTGCTTTTACAGTTGTTGACTTGGAGCCATTTATTTCGCTCTCGGGTCCACTATCCGGTTCTGCCTCAGTATTTGTAGCTTCTTTCATGATCCATATCCTTGAATCTGCTGTTTCGTCAAAAGTATTCGACGGTGATTTTGCTGGTTGCTGTGACTGAGGTGTAAGAGACCTAGTTTGCTGTTTAGGAGAGTTAGATGTTCCTTTAATTTTTTCCATGTCAGTAGTAGGTGTAATCGTTTCAATGTCTAAAACTGATATAATATTATATCAAGTGTTCTTCTTTTCAAAAATACAAAAATTGTTATCATAATTAATTGAAATTACCTCTAGTGCTAGGAGATTGATTACCATCTACAGTATCTGATATATGATTGTTACAATAGGTATTAAATTCTCTCTCATCTACAAAAACAGAACCATCAGCATTTACGATGGACTCAACAATTACAGATGGATCTCCATCTTGCATTACTAATTCTCCTACAATTTCACCATTTGCTGCTATAATGTCCCCATCGTTATTTGTTCTTAATAATTCGCCTTCTGTTGTATCAATTTCATCTACTACTTCTTCTTGAGTTAATTGACCATTGTAGGAATCATCACCATCATTTCCTTCGCTTACTTCTAGTTCAGTTGGTAGTCCCTGAAAAATAATTTCTTTAATGCGATGTATTATTAAATTATATATCATAAAATTAAATATCTTACATCTTGGCCCCAAGGAGATTCCTGTTCCTTTTTCATCCTTTTTATTGTCTGTGCAATTTCATCTTCAGATTCAGAATACATTTTCCTATCATTCCTGCCTTGTACTTTTTCTATATCATGGATTTTTTTAAACAATTGATATGCTCTCTCAGGTGTTATATTTCTCTTTTGTTTATTAGCTGCTGCTATATTAAATAAATCTTTGGATCTAAGTATTTTGTTTGTTCGTAATCTTACATATTCTTTCAATCTCTTACGATCAATATGTAATTGCATGAGATCTTGTACTTCCTGTTTAATTTCACCACATAATTTCCTCTCTTGTGGAAGATTCTTAAACAATTCCTAATGAGAGGAAGGTAAAATCAAATAAAGTATTACAAAATGTAATTTAGTACTACCTGTCTCTATTTACCTCTGAGATTTCATGATTATGTTCATTATTGACACTAGTTACTTCTAACTTTGTACCATCTTTTGATGCTCTTAACATAATATGAGCAGGACAATTTGTTCTTATCGATCTAAGTAAAATAGTGATATATGTAAAATATATTTAAAAATATATTTGCTTATATTTATTTAATCAGCATAATCATTACAACAATTTAATTTAAATAATACGTAATCTTATAAACTAACTGAGACTGTCTCCTGCCAGCTCCACGAGGTAGAAACTTTTGACCACCATAAATACAAGCATATTTAACTGAATAATACTTTAAGCGCTCGCTAATTGGACGAGCCGTTTTCATATGAGCTCCGCTAACTGTCCTGCTATCTCTTCTCCAGTAGTGGACTAGACTACGCTTTGAAAATTTCTCCAACTTATGTTCCAATTCTTCATAACTATCAAACATTTCTCCCAAATGAAAAGATACATCTTCATCTTCCACGGTATTCATATCCATTATAAACGCTACAGTTAACAATCTAATATGTAAATAAACATGTGTTCATTAATTAAAAAATATATACAAAGTACATAAAAAAGTTATAATATTCGTAAAAACTGTTCGTATCATGTTACACGAAATAAATGTTGCAAAAGTTCTAACAAAATCCAAGTTAATTCTTATAATCGATAAAGAGAATATATTGTGCGTTAAAAATAAAATGAAGGTTAGAATATGTTGGGACAAATGAAATAACATCATTGAAATTATTGTTTGCATTATTATTTAATTTGACTTCTACTGACGAAACAAATCTCTTGATAATAGTATAATTCAAGCAAAAACATTATTTTTCTTATTGAAAATTTCGAGGTTAGATTTCAATTTGATTGGCGTGGTAGAAGCCAGGACGATGAAACCGTGAACACAGCCGGATAGAATTACTCAAGAGCCGGACAAAGACAGGCGGGATTTTTTGTCTCCTACTAATTTTCAATCGTTACATTACGACTTACGTCCTGTCATATTTTTTGTAGCATTCCTTCTTTTTGGTGAAGTTTTATAATATTCAATTGTCACGAAAACATGCACCTTGATTTTGCGCCATTTCTAATATAGGACAAGTGACTGAACTACAGCGCAACTGTTGTAATTTATTCTGTATTAAAATATTTTTATATTTTACATAATAAAATTGAAATCAAAATAGTTTATCAATTTTTTTCACGTGAATAAATTCATTCATAATCCTTAATATTGAATGAATGAAAGATGTACAAATCGTTAAAAAAGTATAATAACCTATTATCTAGCATCGCAATAAAATAATTTTCCAATACATTCGAAATAATGTTAATATTAATATAGATTCTTCGATAAATTATAAGAAATCTTTAAAATATTTACAAATTCTTATAAAATTTTATCTTCAGCTATTTATATATA
>NIJG01000034.1:1550764-1568299 GCA_002201625.1 Euglossa dilemma | reverse complement strand
TTCTTTTCAGAAATTAAATTTCTTTAATTGTAAATTATTTAATAAATTGATCAATACCTATTAAAGAAATAAAAGTTAAATTTAATTGATAATTAAAAATAAACATATAATGGTAGGAATAGGAACTATAAATAATAATTGTTTTTATTTTATATTTTGTAGTTTAGATGATCATAGAATAGATATTATTAATTTTTAATTTGTATGTATTATAGACGCTGAATTTTATATATTTACAAATTGAAGAGCAACAGTATGGCAAGTCCTTCACCACAATCATCTCCTATGCCTCCACCGCAAACACCAAGTCCTATGGGTCCTCCTCAACAGGCCCCATCACCATCTAATCCGCAAGGTAGTCCCATGGGCCCACCGCAGCATCATCCTCATAGTCCAACACAAGCATATCAAACTGGTCCACCAATGGCCCCTGGTGGTCCACCTATGCCCCAACCACCACAACAACCTCCACAGCAGCAGCAAAGTTATCAATCACATCCACAACAAATGCAACCTACTATGGGTCCACAGGTATGAAATAAAATTTAACAAATATTATATTTGTTTTTGATAAATATAATGTGTTTTGTAACTGACAGGAAAAATATTAAACAGTGGTTCAATAATAAGTTAGAAAAATCTATTTAACCCTTTGTGCTACAATATCAAGTCTAACTCGTAAGACTTTCATGTCAAATATCACGATTATGAAGTGATAGATTATATAGAATTTATCACGCAATCATAACTATGTTCAACATATTTCCACAAGTGTAAAATTCGAAAAGTTTTACCTAATTTTATTGTGAATGAAATAAATGTATAACAGTTAACTAAATATAAATACTTCTTTGATGTATTATTTTTCATAATTAAATTGTAGTGCAAGGGATTAAAAAAATTATGGGGTAAAAGTGGAATAGATTAATATTTTTTTTAGCACATAAGTTTAATCAGAAAAATAATTTATTAGCATGTATGCTATAAATTTTAACATATTCTATGTCAGGCTGGTTTTTATTGACTTTCTATTTACGCTGCACAAGTGATATACATCCCATATCACCAAGCCTAATAATTTTCCTTATAACATGTATATTATGCCTTATAATATTTATAAGACTCCAAAAATCATTACTATTAAAAAAATAGTGTGATATTTTAGATATATTACTAAATAAAGGACCAATAATAATTAATTTTTATGTTTTAAAATATAATTGCATAGTTTAAGTTAAAGAAAGGAAAATAGTATAATGAGTTGATTGAGAAATTTAGAGTAGGATATACACTACCCATGTGGAATGAACATGTTAATAAAATTTCACATTTTGTGAGCATCAGTAAAAGAGATAAATTTATAATGGGAACATTTATAACGAGCTTTAGAAATTTTATTAGGTGTATATCATATACTTAAATACTTATATTGAATTCAATGACCCATTTTATCATGTTTACTTCGTATAATCAATGAGTGCCATTCTGTTTATATTCTTGAAAAATAATATAATATATCAGTTTTTGCTTGAGACGATTTTATATTAAAGAAATTTATACAACAAACAGATGTTGATATATACATACTTCTAATTATTACTACTAAATAATGTCTTTATTATTAAAAATGTGAATGATCATTATATATAATTCCTGCAAAGAGGATAAATATACAGCATTTATATGTTATACCAGGTTTTCATATAGTATAGTAATATTTGTAATCAATAACAATTATTTCAAATTTTTATCAACAGCTTTTGCAGCAGCATTTTTAAAAAGCTCAACCAGTTTATCAGCAATTTGATGATTGCTTGCTGCTATAACTCTTGGGGTTATTAAATCTAATTCTCCACCTACAATGATATAAAATTATACAAAGTTTTAAGAAATAACGAATTTTTAATGTGGTTTTTGTGATTCTGAATTACATGTATTAGGTTAACAGAGAAAGTATATTACCTGTAGTATCTATTACTATTCCTCCTGCTTCCTCTATTATTAGTTTTCCTGCAGCAACATCCCAAGCCTCTACACCTTCAACATGATATGCTTCGATTGCACCCATTGCAACGTAACACATTGTAAGAGCAGCTGTGCCTAATGTTCTTATTCTGCAAAGAAAAAATCGTTTATTATTTTGATATTACCAATATTGTGAGCAAGCAAAAAATGCTAATTCTAATAGAACTAAACAATTACCCCTGAGTTTCTTGAATTAATGCATGCATTCTAGTGTATATACGAACTAAATAATCTGCATCTCTAGCAATCCATGGTTCCATTGCTATTAATGATTCAGATAAATCTAAGGAGAAAAAAGTATCAAATTTTTACATATATTGTATGAATATTTGAATTTTGATATATTAGAATAAACGGATTAATTGTATTTATTTTATTTATTAAAGGGTTATAAGATCAGAACTTCATTGATTTATGCAAAAAATAAAATATCATTCAAAAGAAAGGTTTTCTTTTGTTTAAATTTAAAGAAATTTTATATTCTTGATCTTATATCTTTATATAGGTGAATTTATTTACTATTACAATGAGTATCTTTATTTTTAACTTTGTGTACCTGTTATTTTCGATGTTTTTATTAGACGTCCATTCAAGAAAGCTCCTTTTCTTCGTTTTGCAGAGAAAAATTGCCTCATTAGAGGATTATAGACCATTCCAATTTCTATTCTTTTGTTTATTAGTAATGCTAAAGAGATACACGTGTGTGGAAACCGATGTACAAAATTTGTTGTACCATCTATTGGGTCTATGATCCATGTTGGCTCATCTGTTAATTTTGGTTTAAAATTTTTTTCTGCAGTTGCTTCCTCGCCAATAAATCTGAAATGGTTTTTTTTATTGCAAAGTACAAGAATAATTAGATGCTTCCCTCAATATACATACTTGTGCTTTGGATATATTTCTGATAATTGTTTTTGTAAATCATCCTCTATTTTTCGATCATATTCGGTAACTAAATCCCATTCGATTCCTTTACATTTTACATCTTTATTTAAATCAATGGCACCTTCTATTACCTGAAAACAAATATTTTTCAAAACATGATACAATTGAAATAATTATTTTGCAATTTTCATTGAACGATACATTAATATTTTAATACATGTAACAAGACTACGAAAAGAAGAAAATTATTCTATGTATATGTACGCATTCGTTTACTATTTATTAAAGAGTAAATATAAAATAATCATTATAATATAAAATGTAATTATTGTGAAAATGTGAATTAAACAAAACTTGTACGTTAGGGAAAATTCTATAAAAAATCGCTCAGAACAAACGTGTTATTTGAATATTGCTAACAATGTCCTTATTTATAAATTATTATATTATATCTTCAATTCAACAAAATGGTAAAATAATGATAACAAAAAAAATAAAAACAAATATATAACATTGTAAAAGAGGATTATTTTGTTGAGATAATTTCGTTTATCAAAGCCGTGGTTAAACTATNTTATTTATTTATTTATATTTATACTTTGCCCGCTTTCAAAACCAGCTTCTCCGCCACATTATAATATTCCTCGATGTCGTGTGTCTCGGTCATATTTTAAATTTACACTTCTTCTATTAGAGATTGCAAATATAACAAGATCGTTTAAAATTCACTTTCCACAAACGTACACGTGAATACGATATTTCTGTCTGACTAACACTGACATCAATGATGCACTGGCTGGCCTATATAACGACTAGAATGGAAAAAAGAAAAGAGCGGGGCGACAGTGTAATAAGTGGGGACAAAAATCCGTGATGTTTGATACTAATGTTTCTGTTTGTATTGTTAACATATACACTTTTGATGTCTTAAACTGACATTATCTTAAAATACAAAGCACCGAATATAGACATTAGAAGTATCGAATGGGTTAAAATGACTTATTTTAGATCTTTTGTGTTTCCAATTACTGAAAATATGCAATTGTTTTCGTTGAGATTAACATTACGTTCTATTAAATCCAAATCTAATTATATACTTTATTAATTTCGGCTTTAAAAGGTGATTTTCATCATGTTTTACTCATTGACACCTTATTTTATTCAGTCTTTTATTCGTTTTATTGTTTCATTGTTGTTACTTGTTTCATTTTTCTGGTAATTAGCCTTATCTAATCTTCTACCTTTCAAGAGATCTCTTCTACAGTTATTTCCCATATATAATAGAAATGTAATTATATATATACATCTATTTATTTTCAACGTACAATAGATAGTTCTATTCTTAAAGAAAGTATCGAAAATCTCGATGATGCGATCATGTTTTAATTTTTGTATCGTATGTTTCCCATGTTGGTAGATGCAGAGATATTGAGAACGGAATTTGCATTAATTTCTTTATACGTCATTGACTTAGTATTAATTTCGTTAACGTCAACGTCTTATTTCACTTTAATGTCTTATGATTATAGCGATAACATCGTGATAAGTCAATTTCGATAACTACGGTATTTTGACCCAATAAACAGATCTTTACAACTGTAAATTTATTTTCTTCCAGGGATATGCCATAAATTATTCACTACCACAAGCACGTGTTGATTCTACAGAGAAAGAGATATGACTCTGAAGGGAATTTACCTCTGATTTGCACATGCACCACGTATAATTACCGTCCTCATTATTCTGCGTGTATAAGAAGTTCGCGAATCACGTTAGTTTTCCCGTATTCGTCATCTAGAATTTCGTCACAAAGTTCTTCCCGGATTATTTCAGAGAGGATTTTTCAACCGTTTCGTATTACAAGGAAATCGTGCAAATACATGACTCGTGATAAATATGGGTTTCCACCAAAACGTTCTTTCCGTTTGATTGAGGCTTGACTATTGATCTTCAAATATCGCATATCTGAAACAGCGCGTATCATCAAACTGTTAATTCATTACTAGACTGCGGATGTTCGTGCGTTTGCAATATGTTAAAATAGAAACATAAGTACAAACTGCATCCAAAAATTGCACTGACGTCATAAAACTGCATCGGAGATCAACTATTTAAGAATGGTCTAATCTTGCCAGAAAATATAGTTAATGAAAATAGGACCAATCCCGTTGATAATTGCCTTCTTAATACGACACGGTGTTCTGACAAATAGATAAATAAAATATCAAATAAAATAAAAAATTAGATACTGGAATGTAGCGTATAAACACGCGTAGAGGGTTTCCAATGTCTCGAAGTAAAAAGAAATTAGCTTCGAGCGTTACGTATGTTACATTTTTTTTGCAAAGTTTACTTTAATGTTTCAGAGAGTCATTCCTTAAACCCGAAACAATAAAATGAGATGAAAATAGGAATTTTGATCTTTTTCAATTCGTCACAGTGACTTGCCATTTTATAGAAAATTTCAGGTATAAGTATTTTACAATTGCCGTTTAAAATTACTTTATTTCGGTAATTTTGGGATACTTTGAACAACGTTACATAAGAAGTAATTTGTGAATAGAGTAAATAATTAGACGTTCTGGTTATAATTCAAATTGTAATAAATCGGAGGGATCTTCTTACATTAGCCATATTTTTGCCGATGTTTTTTATGAATTAAAATTAATTTTAAGTTCATCAAATTTCATTAACATTGATTTATAATTGAAGTTCGATTCCTTGGCAATTATCTATAAATGTATATTGGATTTTCCAAAATAAATACTCAAGTTTCGCTTCGTTAACATTTTTCTACAAAATTGTTTTATTTTTAACAATTGTTATTTTTACAAAATTTCAAATTCGATACTTAAATAACTATATTTTTTTCCATTTTGATATTTTTATTTTCCACATCTTTCTTTGTATTTTTATTTAAATAATACTCTATATAACATCGTTCGAATATTGCTAATAGGAACTAATCTTATAATTACAATAAAAATAAGTTATTCGTTCTTCTATTTCGCTCTTTGATCAGCTTCGCGGATAAGTTCGACCAGCCTATTCGCAATCTTTTCATTGCATGCTCCAATTGCACGTGGTATCATAATGTTAATCTTTTCACCTGTAACACGTATCGAAATTTGATTAATACATTTACCTTCTCGTATCTGAAATCAACTTATGACTTCACGAAATATATGATATATAATCCTTACACAATTATTTATTTATTAACGATACAATTATATATATTTTCAACTCAGATATAGAAAGAAGGTACGGAATTTAAAAAGTTAACCCTTGCACTCGACGATATTTTGGCTACAGAAGAGTAGAAATTTACAGATTTTCGGCTAGAAAACTAACCTTATTTTTTTGAGAGGTAAATAAAGAATCGTGTAATAATTTACACGTAAAATTATTTGATTTCGATATCTCGCGTATTTTTATATCATCTTAAGTTTGATATATTAATTAATATGGGTTTTTAAAATAGTTATTTACCTGTTACACGATCCACAACAACACCACCTGCTTCTGAAATGATTAATGATGCCGCGGCTATATCCCACGTCGAGATACCTGGCCCTTCGATGTAATAAGCTTCGACAATTCCCATTGCGACGTAGCATAACGTTAATGCCGCAACACCAAGTGAGCGAATACTATATAAAAAGAAATGAATCTGAATAAAGAGATCGCGTCTATATAAACGAAGATATATCAATGAAGGCAATCTCTCTTTTCTTTTTTTCTTTACAGCTTTTTCTGTAGTTCATTCGTATCTTTTGCGTTACTACGTTTGTTTCGTATAATTTTGTAAATACATCAATTTTTTCTAAATGGCCATCAATAGCCATTTTGTGCTAAACTTGTTAAAGCATAATACATTTATTAGACTCTACATATGTATGAAAAAGGTGTAAAATTTGCTTAATTAGTAATTAATTCGGTTAAAATTATAGGTTTCGTGTATCTTATTTGTGATGTATCAAAGAAGAAGCGCGAAGATATAATCTATAAAGTAAGTTAGAGTTAGAAAAAAAGGTGAAACAATTTGTATCTTACCCTTGAGCTTCTTGGACAATCGTTCGTAATCTTTCAAGAGTTTTCTCTCTCAGGTGATCTATTTTTATGAAACCACTTTCTAAGCAGACTAAAGATTTCGAAAAATCTGTAAAGATACCGAATTTGATTTATTCATAGACAAAACAGTAAACGTTTTATATAGACACTTGGTATATCTCTATGAACTTCTTTAACGAAAGTTTCCATTTACCTTGAATATTAGAAACCTTTATAGGTTTGTCGTTTAAAAATGCACCGCGACCTTTCCTCGCTGTGAATAATTGTTCGAGAATAGGATTATAAACGATACCAATCACCATTTCTTTCTTAATTGCCAATCCAATTACGATGCAAGTGTGGGGAAAACCGTGAATGAAGTTAGTAGTACCGTCAATTGGATCAATGATCCATGTGGGGTCATCCGTCAACTCTGGAAGCTCTTTTCCAGTCGATTCTTCACCTATAAATCTATCATCAAGTGTTCCACATGTTTTCTTTCTCTCTCTCTCGTGAAATTTTATAGATAGAAATTAGAAAAATAGAAAAGTTTCTTTACTTGTGATTTGGAAACTTCGTTTTTAGTTGACTAATGATCATTTCTTCTATCTTTCGATCGTATTCTGTTACCAAGTCCCAATTACCTAGCTTCTCGTCAATTTTCTTTGTACTATTAATGGCAGTTTTGAGAATCTTTAAAAGAAAATTGAATAAATTAATTAATTCTTTTCTATTAAAATATTTGAGAATGCAGAGTTATGAGAAATATTTTGTCCGATGTTTCATATTTTACGTCATTGTTATTGACTTTTGTTGGAAAGAAACAAAGGACAGAAAAAAGATAAAAAATAATTCACAGAAGAATTAAAAGAAATATTTCGTAACACGGTTTATATTTAAATCCATATATCGATATTCAGTATCATAAATATATATTATATATGCTATAAAGCAATGGTTTTACTTGATTTCCTTAGCGGAAATTGAAGCTGAACGTCTGACGCATTGTTAGCTAATATATCTTACTTAATTTCATTCCTAAAAAGGCCGTCGAACGTCTAAGAAACACTTTTAATTACAAATTTGAGAATATCCGTATAGCAGGTAACGATTGTGCGTCATTTCGATTCACAGTATTTTCCCGCCTCTATAAATAATCAATTCTGCTTTTCCTATTGCTCATGTTCCTATCTATTGAAAGATTAAGATCCTATTTCCTTGGTACTGTATAATATTACCGACAATATGTATCATTCTTGTCAATTATCAATTTCAGCATTTAAATTATATTTTTAATGAACATAGAATTAATAAACATCGAGTATAAACGATTTAATTTGTAATTGATATTTGAGTATTTCAAAATTTTACATTATTCAGTAAGGTAATCATTTGATTAATATAATCAAAGTAATATAATTTGTAAAAAGTAATTTGCATAAGTTTACCGAGATGTTTTTCGCGTATTTGTGATGAAATATTGGTTTATAAATAGCAACACGCACTTAAACAACCGGTAATTACATAAGAATGTTTTATAGAATTTTTTCATGGATGAAGAGGTACATTATCGATTAAAAGTCTAACGTTACTCATTGTCATGCAGGGAAGCTGTAAAATTATCCTTTATTCGTAGTGTTTTTAAAAAGCAGAATGAGAGTTGCAATATACAATTCTAATCAATTTTTAAACATAATTATTTAATATATAAAGCAAATCTCAACAAAGTTTTATATTTTTTCATCGTCATCAGTCGACTACATTTCTTCGCACATTGAAATAATATTTCAAAAACAATTACACACTGTAGGTTCTACGTGTTCAGTAAACATGTTACTATATTTAACACTTTATAATATTTTAATAATAAATTGAACCCTAATTTCTCATTTCCCATTTTGCCTAATTACTTTATCCGTTCAACGTAATATTTTAAAACGTCGATATTTTTAATTACATATATATTAGCCAACCACCCACAACATAGCTAACAATATCAAAAAAACTAGTATACGTTTGTATTTTCTTCCGAAGATTTCTGATTTTATTAATCTTATCTTATTCTCCTAATTTTATCTGTGTTAAAATCTTAATCCATTTTCAGTTATTTACACGTGCTGAACCGTTGAAATACTGGTACACTAAAATATCTTGGGGAACGTTAGAACTTAAACATATAGCAAAATATTATTACACGTTTGTAAAGGTAATGCGAAATATTAGAAATAAAATTGAAAAGTGAACCGGTGCACGACATCTTATCACCAGTTATCACCGAGTGGTAGAAAGGTGGGTGATACGTTATTTCTTAGCGATAGTATGGAGGCAAGCTTACTTGAGCGGCATCGCGAGTCAGCTTCATCGCGAAATCGTAGTACACATTCTCCGCGTGGCGTGCCATCTCTTCGGGTTTCCTGGTGAACGGTGAACACGAGATCCTCGACGTGAAAACGCAGCAACAGGTACTGCTCGGGTGCAACAGCACCGCGTACTTTTTATTCGTATCGACTCAGAACGCGTCGTACAAACGATTCAAGGATGACTCGATCTATTGATTCGTTTTTCCCTGTGTTCCCCTAGCATGATTTCGGATCATGTTTTTCCACATCGCCGACGTATCAGACACTTCTTCAAATTGCGCTCCGAGATAATGACGTTTACATTAAGATCGCGCGTTTTAATCGGGCTATTAATTAAGTAAATAGCAGGCTAGAACAAATTTACTGGAATGCCTTGGAGCTGTTGTGATTTAAGCCAGTTAAAATCTCGGAATAATTCGTTCGTTTCGTATCAGTTTCCGATAACGTCCCTCCTTCTTTCTTTATTTTTCTATCTTCTTTCGTATTTCGCCAACTATCATCCCCTTTCGTAAATAAAATGTAGGTCGCAGGTATTTATAAAATTAAGGTGCATTCGATCGAATAAATACAGAATTTGAAATGTGAAGACATAACGTGCGTTATGTAGTATTTTGTTTTCTTTTTTTTTTTTATACCTGTTATAGTTCATTAATAATCTTCAGGAGTAAAGATTAATTTGAAATTCAGTGTCGCATGATCTGATGGGATATTTAAATTTAGCGTTTAACAGTAGAATTTAACTTTTATGAACGTTTTAATATTATTACGTAAAACTTTCTACGTGAAAGTGAAAGAAATATCGATAAAAATATGCATTTACATAAATATTCACTGTCTCGTAATAAACTAGAAACTTAATGGAATTATTTCAAAATTGGCCAGGTTTTTACGTAGATCTACATAAAATATTTCCAAGTACTAAAACTCTCTTTTGTTTCACTTAGAGTTTTTGTCCAATTACTTGCATCTAGCTGAAACGTGGAGTTAGAACGTGGAATTCTAAAAAAATTAGTTACCTTGGAGAGTTAATTTATGAGATTGATATTAGGCCTCTTACCTTTATACCTCTTACCTGGATAATTTATAGATATGGAAAAAAAACAAAATGTTGACATTCAGCACCAATGTCTTAATTGTATACAAGGTGCCATTATGATAAACTTTTTAAAAATCGCGATAACAATTTTAAATCCTACTTTACTGGCTTTTCAAAATTTGATGGCTCGACGAAATTTATTCGACTTGCTTTATTCGGATCGAAGATACAGAACGGAAAACACAGGGAGTCTGTTTCTCGATGGAAAATATTCGATCTTCGAATGTTTATCGAAAGTTACTGCATCGCGCTAATCGCTTTGTTATAACTACGATTTAAGCGTTTTTTATCGGACACTTAATTTCACGTATAAAACGTGATTCGTTTTACACCGTGGTTTCTGAGCTTTAGTCGAGCCTTTATTACAGAAATTTGCACGCAATTACGTTACGCATGCAAATATCGTATTCCCAGATACCATTTCATACAATGAGTTTATTATGAAAGAGCATAGATCATTATCAATGTAGTTAGCAATTTGCCAGGTGATTTTACTGCAACAAACTACGTATGAAGGTAGATGGCAAAAGAGTGTGCCAAGGTAAATCACTGAGACTCGATTACACTTTCACACTACGCTGGTCAACTTCGCTGCACGTGTATTTAAATGCATTATCATTTATTTATCTCGTGTGTCGCTGGTTCGATTTAATTGCGAGGTGCCAGTCATCGATAATGTCTGATTTAAAAACCTAAAACCTGTAAATCTAACATCTGTTGCCGGAGAATTTACACACGATCGTCATAGGTATTGCCATCTGCTGTGTATCCTTGAGCTCTGTCAATCTGTTCGCATTTAACGTGCTCTTCTGTTCGGTTTCTGTTCAGGTACTATCTTATTAACTGGATACAATCATGTTTACTCGCATCCTAAAAGTTTTCTTCTTCGTTTCAAAATTTTCTGATTGATTTTGGAAAATTTCTGTATTGTGTTGTTGAAGATAATCGAGGAATTCTTTGGGAGAATGGCGTAACTGGTAAAATCGTGTTTTGAAATATTCAAAGTCGAAACTTTTTTGTTTTTAAAACCACGATACAGATAAAAAGCCTATAAAATTGATATTGCATAAAATTCATTAGGAATAGATAATTGGAAAGGGGAGGACCTGTCTAAAAAAGTGCTTGCAGTATTTTTCATACTTTGATTAAAATAAATTTGTTTTTTATTTCTGAGAACGAGTGTCGACGGGAAGAATTAAAAAAAGTAATAATAAAAGATAATTAATGAAAAATATATAGGGAAAGATATTTGGAAGGATAATTGATTTTGATAGTTGTGTAATTTATAAAATAATAATAATAATATAAAATAATCATTTATAAAATATTGGCAGTGAAAAAGTGCCGTAGTCTTGTAATCTCGTGCTAAAAACCTATTATAAGCTGTATCAGGGTTAATGTAGTTTCTAAATAAAACTATAAAGTTTTATATATTAAATAAAATATTTTCTTAATACAATCATTGCATAAATAATTACAACATTATAAAGTATTTAAGAGATTATAGCATATAGAATAAATTTAGGAGGAATAATTTTCATCGTTCATTTTATATTATATAATTTGAATAATTTATTACATTTGTTGTTATTGTTAACTTATGTTTTGTCGAGTTCCCAAAGTTGTCTAAATTATTTCGAATGAAAATTCGTTTCTTTGTTGCTGTTCTTCGTTGTCTACAATTGAAACGTTTTTATTTAGTTCCTTACCCACCTGCAATATCCACTCGACCGTGAAATTTTGCAACCATAATTTGAGATATCTATGAATCACTATACTTCCTTGACCAACCTTCGGTTATTTTTTTGCGTTTCTTTCCTATCCTTCTTGCGAACAGGATACGTATGCATCGTGCACGGAGGCTCGACTTGATTTATAATTCTTCCGTTTTTTTTTTTGTTGCAAACTTTATTATCATATTAACATAGCTCCGACCAGACAAATACTAATTGTTAATTATTCAGTTTTCCGAGACGTTGCTACAGATTTCTTAGGATGTATATGTTTTCTAATCATTATGCCATGAGAGTGTAATTTGAAATAAATATTCATTTCGCGGACGAGGAATAATGTCAGACACGTGAATCTGAAAAATAAAAATAGCGAGCGTTTTCTGAGTTATTAAAGGTTTGCTATTTTTTGT
Source organism: Euglossa dilemma (assembly GCA_002201625.1). Taxonomy (NCBI): domain Eukaryota; kingdom Metazoa; phylum Arthropoda; class Insecta; order Hymenoptera; family Apidae; genus Euglossa; species Euglossa dilemma. The sequence continues at coordinate 1,555,737 of NIJG01000034.1, read as the reverse complement.
ATTTAAACTATTAGTTTTTGAGCAATTTTATTAAGGCATTAAATTTCGTGATGTTCGCAATTTTAATTAATTATGAGCGCGTATTATATTTAATTACGATTTTTGATAATAAAATTAGCGAACAGTTTTTTCCTTTTCTTTTCTTTTTACGAAAACAAGGGTTAGTAGTTGAATGAAATTGTTAAAAATGCAGTGATACTTTTATTCGGTGTATAATGATCAGAACACAAGGTAATCAAGCAGAGCCTTTGTCTTACACTTCATGTCCTGGTCAGTCTCTTCCGTAATACTTTCAAATCAGTATCAACGATTAATTGTTTTATTTCCATTGCCAGTTTCTCGTTTGCTGCAGCAACCGTCTTTGGATTCATAATGTCATATTCGTCTCCTGTAAAAAATTTATTTTAAATACTTGAATTATACCATAGAAAAGCACTACTCTACGAATATTTTCAATTACCATCTTAAATCGATTAATTAAAATTCTTTTCTCTAATTAAATTAGATGCACTGAATTTTAATTAAAACAAAATATTCATCAGAATTGTACTTTAAATAAAAAATGACGTATCGTCAACGTTGTTCTCAGGAATAAATAACTATAAGTACTGTATGGAAATATTAAATATTAAATATAAATAATTGACCGTAGATTCGAAAAAGATCTTTGATTTGTTCTTGTTCGTTTCATTAACACACCTTTGCTGTCAATTACCGAGCCGCCTGCTTCGCGAATAATTAACACACCCGCTGCAACATCCCAAGGTTGAAGTTTCTCCATGTAGAGACAGTCCAATGCACCTCTTGCTACGAATGCTAAGGCCATCGTGGCCGATCCTGAATACCTAACTCTAAACATTCAATTAACCGTTTAATACCGAAATTATTCGACACATTCGCAAATGCTAAAAATACTGGTAAAAACTCGTGAATCTTGAATTTCATCGGGAAGAAAAATACCTTTAAAATATGTAATCTGTAATATTTTTTATAACTTTTTTACCAAAAGTCTGAGACATATCGTGATTTATATTTTTGTAAGTACTTTTTGGAATAATTAGTTTCGCGATTCGTTCGAAAAATATCAGAAATGTAACGTTATATTATTATACTGTTATTAATCTTCTGTTATATTCCTATTATACTTTTATTGCATTCCAATTGTTACAATCGTATGCTATTTCTTCATCGCTGTTGCAAAAGTATTTTTCATTCTTCCAATGATTTCAAAAGTTCACCGATTTCTACCAATTTGTCAATACTTCCAATCCTTATCGATCTTTCAAATATTTGCCCGAGATAATCATTCCTTCTTTCATTCAAGCCATTCACAAAATATACAAGTAATTTATACTCGTTTACTCACGCTTGCGTGTTTTGAAGGAAAGCTTCGAATCTACCCCATAGGATATCTCGATTCTTCGTACAAATTTGAAGCGAGAACATTTCCAACTCCATCAAAGAACTCTTCAGCTCTGAAAAAGATAATAAGCGTAACTGATGATTTAATTACTTATTGCACTTGCCTCGTAAGATTATGCTCTTCGATTTTGTAACGAACGCCTGCTGCTAGAAGCAACTTATAATTACAAATCGGTTGAGAACCATCATTGGAAGATAAACGTGCAATTTTTAATCTTTTTCATTTCTTCTACATGGTATGTAGATTTACGTTTCCAGTGAACGTTCTGATAATAGCATGTTCCAGTAAATTGTTATTACCCGTAGCGGTGGAAGTCTTGATAGGCTTGTCGTTCAAGAAAGCGCCCTGTCCTTTAATCGCGGTGTATAATTCTGAAGTAAGCGGGTTATAAATAATTCCTATTACAAGCTCCTTACAAATTGTCAGACCAACGGAAATGCAAGTGGTCGGGTATGTATGTACATAGTTTAGAGTTCCATCTATGGGGTCTATGATCCACGTCGGCTTGTCCGTCAATTCTGGTTTCTTTTTATCAGTAGCCGAGGTTTCCTCGCCGATGAATCTGTTCCAACATATATTTCCATTTAATAATAATTTAATAATATTTTGCAGTCATTTCCATTTAACCGATAATCCGGTAATACGTTTAATCTTTTGCAGTCCTGTATCAACATTCCATACCTTTTCATCTACTTTCTACCGTTGGCTACTAATTAAACATTTTTCTACGTTTAAATGGAATGCAACGTCTTCTTTTATTTATTTTTTAAACTTTCAGCTTTGAAAGTTGTAAGGCATTTCAGTGTTTATTAAAATTATCTTTAGTTGGCTCGTAACGACACTGTTTTTATTGTTTAATTCCCGGTTTCAAAGCAGGATAGGAACAGTGGTTAAATAATCGTTGAATGCTAGTCTGTGCGTTGTTTTTTAAAAGTGACAGCCAATTGGTAAGTCAAATTGGCCGGATATTCGAAATTTGTCAACGCGTGAATAGTGTTATCGTTTGTCGAAGTTGTATTAACATAGAAATTTATTATAAGAAAAATTTTGCGTTAGGAAAACGGGATTTGCTTTTCTATAAATTTGCGCTGAAAAGGGCTGTGACATTTTTGCATATAGCATGAATTTAGGGCTGAAATTCTGGATGGGATTTCAGATATTGCGTTCTTGTTTTCGAAGCAGTTGGAACAGACGGTTGAATGCAACTTGGACCGCAAAAAATTAACCTTTTGACTGCTATAAACGGTTACATGCGTCTGGCAAAGGCTATCTATGCATTTGATGATTGTTATTGTGAGATGTATATTTCAAATAAATTATTCCATTTTGAAAGAAATTATTCCATTGAACGCGCTGTGAACGAGAAATTAATATAGCAACTTGGTTCTACGTTATGTAATCAATGTATGTCGTCGGGAAAGACACCGTTTATCTTTGAAGTGCTCTACAACTCTTCGCAATCAAAGATTTAAAATCATAATTAGAATCGTACCCGTTTGATACTAAACCTACGGATCAAGTTATCGGTCGGAGTTGATGAATCATACGTATGAATCATAAAAAGATGAAATACAAAAAGAGATAATGAAATGAAACAAAAGTAGAGTTCCGATTATTCGAAGTACCCGATAACCGATACATTTGTTCGAGTTAATTTTCGAAAGCTATCGCTAATTATATTTTACGCGAATAAAGAAATCAGGGCCGTATTTATAGACGTTAAAAAGTCGAGTTCGTCGATCCAATAAGTTTTTGGAAAAAGAATCCTTAAGTCAAAGTGACGAAACGAGTAAATCGTACTGTAAATTTTTAGGAGAATTTTTTTTTTTAAGTAATTTATTAAAAACGATGTGTCGTTTTAAATTCAGTTTTAAAACAAGATCCATTGGATTCCATAATAAATTGAATCGTATTTTGAATTATATTCTTTATATATTCTGATAATAAGAAATCTACTATACGTGTATTATGTGAAATGCTGTGAAATTAAGCGAAAGTGATAAAGTACAGAATTTTTCATTTCAATTTCAAAATCTGTAGTTTAAATCACGGTAGGTTTAGCGTTAATTAGAACCAGCTGAAAATTTTCACTTCTTCGCTTTCAAAATTTGTATTTCTACAATTGCTGAATATATAACAGCTTTTGGAAAAATTAATGTCGACTCTTGTTGTTAGAATAACGCGTCACGTGTACGTGTTTATTTTCATCGTTTCACTTTAATTACTATGCTTCACGTGTACTCTGTACTTAGACGCATGTAACAGGTCGTCAGTTCTAGCGTTTACAGGCTAACGTGTATAACTCACTCGTGATCCGGGAATTTTGTTTTCAGGTTTTTGATCAGTGTATTCTCGATCTTTTTGTCATAATCCGTCACGAGGTCCCAATTCTGTCCCTTGGACTCTACGATCTTTTGTCCCTCGAAACCGCATTTAAATATCTAAGGAGAAAGCGAGAGATAAAAATTATCAGATAACTGCTGTCTGGAAGATAAGTAAAAGGCAAATCATTCTTTTAACAGATACCGTTCTGTGTAACGCTTGATACCGACCTGTTAAACAATCGATTTCATAACTCGTTGTTAACTTAATTTCACGTTATTTTTCTTTCTTAATTACTCTCGAAGCCGGATACGGAATAACAAACTTGATTACATTCACGAGATTGGTAAAAAATTACTCGCTTCTTTAACGTCAACAAATTCCACCGAATCGCAAGAAATTTCATTTAACAACGATTCTTTTTTAATTCTTTTGGTAAATAAACAACTTTAAAATCGATTCGATAATATCGAGATATGACAAAAGATACGAAAACTCGAGAGAAAATTCTAAATTGACAACGAAGTTTATACGATTTCTTAACAATAGAATGACAGTTTTTCTTTCTTCTTTGAAAGAAATTCAAAGAAGAAAGAAAACGCGATGTGAGTCGACCATGCGACGCTTCGTAAGACCGATAGAATTTCAGCAGAAGGAGGAAATAATTGTGGGACTCACCTCGCCTGCCTTGAGGGTCAGTTCCTTGGCAAACTCAAAGTAATTTCTGATATCCAGCTCGCTCGACATGATCACCGATGCTGAGGCTTTCGACAGAGCGACTGATCGATTGAACGCGCGGACCGCGTGGCGGGATCCTCTTATCTCTAACATCAGAGATACAGAATTGCGCAAACAGCATAAGTAGTTGGGCCTAAACATTTAAACAGGGTTCCTTAACCGAGCCGCCGCATCGTCTTCCCTATCCGAATCCGTTTTTCTAACCTTTCCGGGTTTTTCTTCGAACCGGAAATTAAGAGTTTGAAGTTTGTGCAAGTTCGATCGATCACGCTTTCGTTCGAGACCGAGTTCATTCATAACAGCGATTCACCTTTTCAACCCTTTTCGTATTTCGGTTACAGTTCGTGTATCCGTATGCGAACGATCGAGGAAGTTACAGGATCTCGATTATCCGAACACCTTTTATCCCGGAAATATTGTTCGATTACTTGCGCAATACCGAGTGTAAAAGAAATAAATATACAATTATCTAATGCATTCTAAATATACT
>NIJG01000034.1:1531379-1548955 GCA_002201625.1 Euglossa dilemma | reverse complement strand
TTTTTTGTGGAACTTAAGTTTGAAGTTGGCTGTCAAAAAATATAATTAGGTCTTCTGTTGGGAAGAAATGAAATGACTTTCCGAACGACCTAATACGTTTTTTTTACGTTGTTTATCTTTATATTTTGTTTGCATATCCCCGTAATAAAAGAAATGGGCAATTTAAGATTTTTAGAACGAAAAGAAGGCATGAGATTCAAATTACATTAGACATGACCTACCGTTCGTATCTACCACTACACCACCAGCTTCCCTAATGATAAGTACACCAGCAGCCACATCCCATGGCATCAAATTATCGGTGTGATACCCTTCTGCTGCACCCATTGCCACATAACAAAGAGTTAGTGCCGCTGATCCCATTGTTCGTATCCCATGTGCCACTGAAACGAAAGCCTCTACTCTGCCAAGTGTAATATCCCTGATATTCTCGATCGTTGCATACGAGGCCTCGCAACAGAGCAGCGAATGCTCCAGCTCTGTCAAATAATTCATATTATAGCATCAATTGTTCCTTTGCGAAAAGTCAAAGATACTCCGATACTTCGTCGATAATTCGAAATTGTAATATATGCGATATGAAAACGCAGTTTCATATAGGGTAATTACGAAAGGTTCGGTGGGTTTTGAAATCCTATAATTCCAAAAGCATAGGTTGCACTGATTCATCGTGATTTAGCTACAATTTCAATAGTTTCTCTATTTTATCGCGTATCATTCGATATTCCATTGATAATTCTTGCGATAAAGTACACACTTTGCAGTTATCTTATATTTTTATAGTTATAAATGTAAACATTATTGTAACGTGTAAAAATTCTATAACAAATGACCTTAAGGCGTCGATGATATTCGTAAACACTTCTCCAAGTATAAATTATAAAATGTGTAGAAAAATTATTGTACAGATGATTTGCAGATACTTGAGAGTGTATAAACAACGCTTAGAAAAGAAAAACATTTCCGATAAGCGTGTGATGTTAACGATATCTTAGACTGAACAAAAGTAAACTTGTTTCTTGTTAAATATCTTTAAAATTGTATACATGTCCAAAAAAAAATAACGACTGAAAATATCGTACATGAAAAGCTAAGCTTACGTAATACTTTCACGCGTGTACTTACTTTCCTTTCCATTTTTATTTTGTAAGATACACGTTACTCGATGACTTAACAAACGTGTCGTAATACGTGAGGTTACATAATCCTCTTCTATATTTTTAGTTGTACCATAAAAACGAAATAACAAAACGCCAAAATAACTCACCTTCTATGCTAGAGCTTTTGATAGGTTTCCCGTTTAGGTAGGCTCCTCGTCCTTTCCTAGCTGTGAACAATTGTTCCAGAACAGGGTTGTAGACAATGCCAATTTGCAGTTCCTTTTCCACTGCCAGTGCAATCGATATACAAGTAAAAGGGAACGAATGCACAAAGTTCGTAGTTCCATCGATCGGATCTATGATCCACGTAGGGTTGTCTGTTAGCTCTGGTAAGTGATTTGAAGACGAAACCGTCTCTTCGCCGATGAATCTATAAACAATACAAATATATAAAGATCGATTTTAGAATTAGACCTACTGACATTTTATTGGGTTGTTTGGGAAGTAATTTCGTTTTTCCAGAAACCGAATTCGATCGTTCATGATCACGTGAAACGTCTTGGCTTAAAAATCGTGTTTCATTTTCACCAAAAAAATCGAAATGACTTTCCGAACAACCCAATACTTATTTCTTTACTTTTATCTTGTCTACCAAATTGATCAGACTACTGATTCTTAAATAAGAGCTATATTTTTTACAGTTGAACATAGATAAACTCGATTTAGTGTTTAGTGAATGAACAAATTAATTTTTAGGCAACAACGAGGGAGAAATTGATTCTTGTTATTTTAATGTAACAATAGAAAAATGTTATTTGGTATGTTATAAGAGGATATAAATTTTTTTTCCACTCAGAGATGGTAGATGAAGCGTGCAAGTGTACAAATGAGTCTCAGAAAAAAAAAACGAAATAAAGAAAATAAATAGTGAAAAACTGGTTACAGGTGTATCACGAAAAAAATCGTGATGTCAGGTAACAATAGCGATAACGTTGAATCGAGAGTTTCGAGCCAAAGTTTAAGAATTTCTCCAGTTGTGTTAGACTTAGCATTGAATCTTGTACTTCGTGTTGCATGCAAACTTATGAGAAACGTACTTGTGTGTTGGAAACTCCTTTGCTAAGTTGTGTATCAAAATTTCCTCGACTTTTTTGTCATATTCAGTCACCAGATCCCAGTCTCCAGCTTTGGTCTCGATGTTCTTGCATCCTTGAATCGCATCCCGGATCACCTAAAGGACAGACAATTTTTTTATTTCTTAATAATTTCGATTTTAGGATATTTGTTTATTTAATTAACGATCTTGTCTTTTCTTCGATAGCCTTATCTTGTAAAGTATAGTTTGGTTTCATATTCGGATTCTCGGGGTTAATTAAATCGAATATTATCTTGGATTGTTCAATATCCATAATTCGTTGGATTTTGAGTGAAATTTCAGCTATAAATTTCTTGCTCTGACAAATTAGCTGAAAAACAATTGTATTTTATACGCGATAAAATTTTCAAATACACACTCGATTATGTAATAGTCGTAATTATGCAATAGATATTTCAAATAGGAAATGATAGATGTATCAGATTAAATAGGAAATACTTGTAATTGTTACAATGGTATTGCACACATATTAAATACATATAACATTATAACATGTGTAGATATTAAGAATAATTGTATATATTATATAAAAAGAACGTTGATTAATTTACAGCAAATTTTAGGTGACTCCTTATTTTTATTGGTAACAATTCTTTATTTACTTATACATTCTTTTTTTATTGCTTTCTTTAAATCTATTTTTTAAATAAAACGCATCAAAAGATATAAAATAAATACGAAAATGTAAATAAAAGATGATCGCTAATTTATGAATATTTTTACCTTTGTGGGAATAAAGTACGTATCTTAAAATCACGAGTAATTAGTCTGTTCCACAACATAGCAGAATTACATCCTAAGCGATTTTATCACTGCTCAATTATTATAATAGAAGCATATATTAACTATACATCAAAGTAAACTACCGCAGTGCCACTTTGTGTTCAAGGAGCCTAGTTTTTGTAAGCGCTATTTCAAGTAAACAAATAAAACAGTAACTATTTCATTGATCAGACTGCTACATCGCTTTTTTTGTATCAATCAAAAGTTTAATATTTCTTTAAAAATAGCGATATTACTTTGAATTTCTGCAAAATAGGAAATGATAAAACGAATAGAACTTTCTTGTTATCGAACAGATTTTTAATTTGACACGTTATCACGAACCATGAATTATCTTTCACGAGATGTATCGATAATTCTGATTTGCGGAATTATTTTTAAGATGAGAAAATTCGTGATAGGTGATGAATTAACTTGTAAAGTAGTAATACCTTCCCAGATTCGATGGTAAGCTTCAAAACGAAATCGTAACAGTACTTCAGTTCTTGTTGATCGATCATATTGTCTCAAGGAGGAATCACTGACTGTTGTCACAGTGCTGACAAGTTGTTTAGGTCGAAATAATTGTGTCATTCGCGAAAGCTCTGGTTTTATTCAACGACTATCAACCCCCACTATGATGTTACGACCGCATTGTCTAATATGAGCATTGTACACCAATCCATATATGCTACATGTGATTATCACTACCTGATTTCATGTAACTGTAATCAGTCTGGAAGTAATTATTCATCGCTGTTGATTACCTCCAAATTTGCTTCATAGCAAAATTTTATTTCCCTAGTATAACAATATTGGAGTGAAACACAATATCGATTAACGTTTATCTTTTATTTTATTTTCTTCTATTTTTTTTTTTCAAAAATAAATCAGGAGAACGAGAGTGGAAGGTCTGCATCGAATAACTCCATTGAACAAGGTCTAAAAATATTCCTAACACTGATGAATTTTTATATTTTTTATATTCTACGTGTTCTTGAGACGAGACTTTGGGAATTGAATTTTAGAGATAGAATTTTTGTGAACAAATAGGAATATTCTTTGATTTTTTGAAAATTCAATAAAATTGTATTACTCTATTATCTTAATTTATAATTTATCTTAAGATTATTATATTGTAAATAATTTGCTTACAAAATACAGGCAACCTTCTTATAACGTAGAGTGTATTCTCCTAATTTTTATTAGCTTAAGGTTTTAACATGGCTTCCTGCAACATGGAAAGAATTAACCATGTTATAGGAAAGCTGACTGGACAAAAGATTTCGAAAATTCCAATTGATTTTATTCGTATATTCCTACTTTTTACTACTTCATTTCGAGATTTTCACAAATCGTGATTGAAATTTATACACATTGTAATTTAGCGAAATATTAAATAAATAACATCCACTTTATATTTTAAAAAAACTTCGTATTTCCATAATGAGAAAAGTGTCCAATGCAAAGCGATATAAATAAAGGGATGTATAAAGAAATATAAAGTAATATCAATTGTATAATAAAAAATGGATTGGTAATTCACTTAAATCTTAACAAATATCATTGAAAAATCCGATGTTAAGTATCCATTTGCAGAGGCCGTGGAAAAATGTTTCAATAAAATAACAAAAGTAAAGAACTCTACGCAATAAATAAATTCTTAGATAGCCTTAAGTAACAATGGATGCTATATTAATCCTCTATAATCAGAATCTTCTTTGTTTCTGGGAAAAGCAATTGAAGCATTTAATGGAATAAAGACACACACGCGAAAATACCACTTTAATCTTTTCGTTAAAATATCTATTATTTGACAGATAAATAATGTAATTAATACTAATTCCTTTTTTCAAGGTTACAGTAACATATTCTTCAAATGTTCCAAAACAAAAATCACGATTTAAAGATTATTACGATGATGATTTTTTTTATTATTATTACAACCAGATTCGAAATCTTTACGAAGAAGGTACATGTCAAGCTTCAAAATATTTATTGCTCTTTCCAATCAATGATCGCAATTCTAATTCAACGTAACTTCTCTATTGTAATTAAAGTTGAAGGACTAACTGTTGCTATAAATACAAATATACAAATGACGGTATTTGCAATGGTTCGGCAATGCAGCATAAGAGTGCAGTGATAAATAAATAAAATAAGAATCGAAGAGTGCAGATTATGTAACTTTTAAGTCACGTGACGTTACAGAGGGTTAAAGAGCAATCGATAGAAATCTCGATTAAGACAATTGACTTCTTTCATCAGGAAAAAGAAAACAAAACGACAAAACTATTCGATTAAGCTGGTACATAGGTTAGCAACGTATCTTTGAAATGTGACGTTATTTATGCATGTGCAATCGATAAAGGTAAGAATAGACGTGATAAATCGGTAAACTAACGTTTCCAGTGTTTCCACACCGCGTCCACGTGTGCAATTTGTGCTACGTCTGGACCACGTGTGTTACACACGAAAGTCCTCCTTGTTATCTGTGTGACTGGAATAATCGTTCACGCCCTATCAGTCAAAAGTTTACCGACTGACACGTCATAATATATACAATCGTGTATCACGAAAGATTTTCATATTGAAAGCGATAATTCCTCGCTGTAATCGTTCGTCGTATCGCCCTCAGACGATGCTTGGGGGACCATCTCGGATATTTACAAACATCTGAAGTAGAAAGAAATAAATTGATTCCTGTAAAAAATATCGGAAACATTCCCAATTCAGTGAAATTTGTGTATCATAGATTATACCTTTCTCAAATAATAGTAATTATTGTATAATATTGCGAATGTTTTGTGCTCCTAACTGCAACGAAATGAGCAAATAACATTCATGAAATATACAAATATATAACAAAATAACGAGATAAATATGAAATATGTAGTAAAAGAAAGAAGAAAAGAAAATATAATGCAAAAAAGGGGGTACATATATAATAATGGTATATATAATAGTTACTTAGATGTTACGATTATATCTTAAATTGCAACGAGATTTCTTCTATATTAATTGATGAATTTTGATTAATAAATTTGATCACTTAAAATTAATTTATTGTTGGACACCACGTAGCACGATGACGAAATACTTAAATTTATTCCAACAACTTTGTTGAACTTCATTTAGCTTCTTAATACCTTGACTACTGCTGACACGATAGTTGTGTCATGGAAATTTTGACAATCAAAGATCATTGACGCGACAAGTGTGTTAAATCGTTAGTAAAAATATTCTACGCTAGCCGCAGAAAAAATCGAAAGAGGATATTTTATGTATAAATATTATAAAACTCCACACACGTAGAGGATTGTTTTGTATTTTGTTACTTTATAAAATATTATTAAGAAATTTGCATACGTCAATTACTTGTTATTCCATGGGTTTATTTCCAATAGGATTTAATAATTTGATCGACTCGATTAACAATTTTTATACTTTCTCGTTGTTAGTAAATTTATTTGAGGGTTCCATAAATAATATAGGACGTTTAAAAAATAAATACAAGAAACTTAAAACATTATAATTAAAGGTTAATCAAATCAAGTATAACATTAGAAGAAAAATTAATTATTTATTGAATATCAATGTGGAAAGGCAATGTTCCTATATATTATTACAGTATACATTTGACCATAAATAAAATAAGTATGCCCGTTTTAACGTTGCAGAATCAAGGTGGACCTGGCGGACCAGTTGGCCAGAATTCTAGTTCCCAACAGGGTCCTGGAGGACCTATGGTACCAGGACAAATGGGACCAAATGGGCCTCAAGGAACATCTCACATGATGCAGTCTGGTCCAAATCAAATGAGTAGCAACGGTCCAGGACAAATGAGCGGTGGTGGACCTGGTCAAATAGGTCCAGGAGGGCCAGGTCAAATGGGACCAGGAGGTCCAGGACCGATTGGACCGAGTCACATGGGACAAGGAGGCGGTGGGCCACCTGGAGGTCCTCATATGGGGCAGGCTCCTAGTCAAATGGGTCCAGGGAGTGGGCCCGTGTCGCAAATGGGTTCCGGAGGACCACCAAATTCGCAAATGGTACCTGGAGGACCAGGACATATGAGCGGACCGCCAGGACCGAGTCATATGAATGCAACTGGACCACCAGGACCAGGACATATGAGTGCTGGTGGTCCACCTGGCCCAGGACATATGAGTTCTAATGGTCCACCAGGGTCGGGACATGTGAGTACGAGTGGTCCTCCCGGATCAGGGCATATGAGTGCTACAGGACCACCAGGTTCGACCCATATGAATGCCAGCGGCCCACCTGGAAGTCATTTAAATAGCGGCCCACCCATACCAAGCCATATGAATGCAGGAGGTCCACCAGGATCCGGGCATATGAGTAGTAGCGGGCCAGGAAACCATTTAGGGCCTGGTGGACCGGGGCAAATGCCTCCAGGTGGCCCAAATGCACATAATTTGGGACCAGGAGGACCGAATCAAATGGGTCCTGGTGGTCCAAATCAAATGGTACCCAGTAGTCAATCCCCTATGGGACCTAGTCCTATGGGACCTGTTGGTCCAGGTGGACAAATCGGTCCAAATGGACCTGGGCAAATGGGACATAATGGACCATCGCCAATGGGTCCTAATGGTCCTGGACAAATGAGTATGGGAACTACTCCGTCGCAAATGGGAATGGGAGGACCTGGAAGTCAATTGGGTCCAGGAGGACCAGGTGGTCAAATGGGTCCTGGAAGCGGACCCGGAGGACAATTAGGTCCAAATGGTCTTGGACAAATGGGACCGGGAAGTGGACCTGGAGGGCAAATGCCACCCGGGAATGGTCCTGGCGGACCTATGGGTCCTGGAAGTGGTCCTGGCGGACAAATGGGATCTAGTAGTGGCCCTGGCGGACAAATGGGCCCAGGAAGTAGCCCAGGAGGACAAATAGGGCCGGGAAGCGGCAGTGGAAATCAAATAGGGCCTGGAAATCCTCCTGGAAATCCGATGACACCAGGAAGTGGACCTAGTGGACAGATGGGTCCAGGAAACGGACCAAGCGGACAAATGGGTCCAGGTAGTGGACTTAGTGGTCAAATGGGGCCGGGAAATGTACCTGGAGGACAAATAGGACCAGGAAATGGTCCGAATAGTCAAATGGGACCGGCGAGCGGTCCAGGTGGACAGATGGGTCCAGGTGGGCAAATGGGACCTAACGGTCCTGGAGGACAAATGGTTCCAGGCGGTCCAGGTGGACAAATACCACCAGGAGGCCCTGCAAATCAAATGGGACCTGGTGGCCCCGGAAACCAAATGGGACCAGGTGGTCCAAACAATCAGCTGGGTCACGGTGGTGCTAGCAATCAAATGGGACCAAGCGGACCAACTGGGCAGTCATCTTCTGGTCAAATGGGACCTGGTTCACAGAGTCAACAAATTGTGCCTGGAGGTTCGGCTCCGATCGGACCTGGTGCACCTGTGAATCAAATGAGTCAAACTGGACCTGGCCAAATTGGTCCCACTGGACCTGGAGGTCCACCTGGTGCTGGGCAAGAAAACTTGAATGCTTTACAAAAAGCTATCGACTCTATGGAAGAGAAAGGGCTTCAAGAAGATCCACGTTACTCTCAACTACTTGCTTTACGGGCTCGTCAAGGTAGTATGGGAGAGAAACAAACATTTAGTTCACAACAGTTGCAACAATTGCGGTATGTTATATGAAATATATGGTTAATTTATTATCCGTTTATTTAAATCGGTCGTGTAACGAGATTAATATTTCATACATCATCATTTTCAGTGTACAGATAATGGCATATCGATTGTTAGCAAGAAATCAACCGTTATCCCAACAACTTGCACTCGCAGTACAAGGTAAATTATGTGGTGATATTAGTTAGCTTTGTAGGTGACTACTTTATCTTTTGTATTGCTTTACACAGACACACGCACGTTTGGAAGCGTCCGAAAAGAACCAACGTATAGATTTATTGTGAATCTAATCAATTACTTTAAGCCAAAAATGTCATACATTAACTGGTTTTTTTATTTAACAACTGTATAAATATTAATACATAACATATAACAATATTAAATAATCATTTCAATTGTTTAAGTCAAGTTAAAGATTTCACAAGGTTTTCAAATAACGATCCTGTATTTAAAAATACATTTAGGCAATAATAATCGTAATTGAATGTATTTGAGTAGGATTATTTATTTGAATTTCGGAAATTTTGTTAATTCGAATCACACCGTATTTATCTACGATTCCTCATATTGTATATCACTTGTATTATTTATTTTCATATTCAAAAAAGAACTTGAGCTATGATACATTGTATGCCTTCTTGCTAAAGTACAACTTTTTTATTTACTATTTTTATTATAACTTTTTAATAAATAAAGATAAACACATAATACACATGGCATTTTAGCTTAAAATAATTTATCAAGGCATTAAAACAGTTTATTTTTGTTTTTAATTTACATTTTTTTTCTTTTTCCTTTTAATACAGATTTTATGTTCTAATAGATACACTGAATAATTTGATCGTTGTGTAATGATTATTTAATAATTTAATTTATTAGCGCCTAACATGAATGATTTTTATTTGTAATTAGGTGTATTTTGCATTTTATTTTCTGCTGCAATTTTGTCTCCTTATCTTATGAAAATACAAAAGTAGAGTAGAATGATCCATAGTGGGGGTTTGATGTAAGATTAATGTAAATAGGTGGAGCACCTCCTCCTCCAGGTATGGCACAGCGTACCCCTATAGATCCATCTCAAGGTCCTACTACTACTACAGGTCCACAAATTTCTGGACCAACTGTAATTGGCCCTGCAGTTCCCCCAAGACCAGGATGTCAGACACCACAACAACAACAACCTCCTCAACCAGGTGCTAAAACTAACAGAGTGACAAGTGTGGCAAAACCAGCTGGTTTAGATCCCCTACTAATTTTACAAGAACGTGAAAACAGGTATTTATTGTATTTAAAAGTCCATATAATTTCTATTAATTAATTAGCAGTTAAGAATTGTATTTAATATTAATTATATGGTATTATATGGTAATATGTAATAAATATTTCTTTGTTAATTCTGTTCAATTATAAATGCATAATAATAGAGTGGCAGCACGTATTGCGTTACGGATGGAACAATTGAGTAATTTGCCAACTAATATGCCGGAAGATCTTCGTGTCCAAGCACAAATTGAACTGCGGATGCTTAGGGTATTGAATTTCCAAAGACAATTACGATCAGAGGTAATTATGAAAAATATTAATGATCTCGTTACTACAATTTCGTTTAGTTACAGTTATTATTGTTTTTAGATTTTAGCATGCACTCGGAAAGATACCACTTTAGAAACTGCAGTGAACGTAAAGGCTTATAAACGTACGAAAAGACAAAGCCTTCGAGAAGCTAGAGCTACTGAGAAGCTTGAAAAGCAACAAAAATTAGAAGCCGAGCGTAAACGCAGACAGAAACATCAAGTAATTAAATTTGTACTTTTTTACTTGTTGTTAAATGGAAGAATAATATATAATTTTAATTACTATTTTTAAAGGAATTTCTTAGTTCTGTACTTCAACATGGTAAAGATTTCAAAGAGTTTCATCGAAATAATGTTGCCAAATTGGCAAGACTCAACAAAGCTGTTCTTAATTATCATGCAAATGCTGAAAGAGAACAAAAGAAAGAACAAGAGCGAATCGAAAAAGAACGTATGCGACGTCTTATGGCAGAAGACGAGGAAGGGTACAGAAAATTGATTGATCAAAAGAAAGATAAACGGTTAGCGTTCCTGTTGTCACAAACAGATGAATATATCAGTAATCTTACTGAAATGGTGAAGCAACATAAGATAGAACAAAAAAGGAAGCAAGTGGAAGAACAGAAGCGTAAAAAGGTATAAACATTTATTATTAATCATTTTTAACTATGATTAATTAGTTTCATCAATTTTATACTATTACTCGAATAGAAAAAAAAGAAACTACAAGATGGTGAAGGAGGTGAAGATGGAAATGCTAATGAGGATACTCGTGTTGGCGTTATTGAAACAGCTACTGGTCGCACATTGACTGGTGAAGAAGCACCATTAATGAGTCAACTTTCAGCATTCTTAGAATCACATCCAGGATGGGAGCCAATTGAGTCTGAAAGTGAAGATGATGATGATGATGACGACGATGATAACGATGGTGAAGAAAAAGGCGAACATAAAGAAAAATCTGCTGGTGATTCAGAAGAAGATAAAGTTAAGAAAACGATACATAAAGCCAAGGTAGAGGATGATGAATACAAAACAGAAGAACAAACGTATTATAGCATTGCACATACTGTACATGAGGTAGTAACAGAACAAGCATCTATCATGGTCAATGGAAAATTGAAAGAATATCAAATAAAGGTTGGATTTTAACATATTTTGTATTTGAAACTACTTGTATAGCTCATACATTATAAAATTTTTATTACTTTTAGGGTTTAGAGTGGCTAGTTTCATTATTTAACAACAATCTTAATGGTATATTAGCAGATGAGATGGGCCTTGGTAAAACAATTCAAACAATAGCTTTGGTAACGTATCTTATGGAGAAGAAAAAAGTTAATGGACCATTTCTCATAATTGTACCATTATCGTATGTAGAACTTTTATCAAATATTCCAGAAACAAAAAGATACAGAAAAATGATGGAAAATTTTATTCTTAATATTTAATTCTAATATTGAACATTTTCTTTTAGAACTTTGTCTAATTGGGTGTTAGAATTTGAGAAATGGGCTCCCAGTGTTGTTGTGGTATCATATAAAGGTTCACCAGCTGGTAGAAGAGCTATTCAGTCTCAAATGAGAGCCACTAAATTCAATGTTTTACTTACTACTTATGAATATGTTATTAAAGACAAGGGTGTTTTAGCAAAATTACAATGGAAGTACATGATTATTGACGAAGGTCATAGAATGAAAAACCATCATTGTAAGCTAACTCAAGTGTTAAATACACACTATTTGGCTCCTCATCGACTCCTACTGACAGGAACACCATTGCAAAATAAATTGCCTGAATTATGGGCATTATTAAATTTCCTGCTTCCTTCGATCTTCAAATCTTGTAGTACTTTTGAACAATGGTTCAATGCTCCATTCGCAACTACTGGGGAAAAAGTCGAACTAAATGAAGAAGAAACTATTCTTATTATTCGTCGATTGCATAAAGTGTTACGTCCTTTCTTACTGAGACGTTTGAAGAAAGAAGTTGAGTCACAGTTACCTGACAAAGTAGAATACATTATTAAATGCGACATGTCTGGATTGCAAAAAGTTCTTTATAAACATATGCAAAGCAAAGGTGTACTATTAACCGATGGTTCAGAAAAAGGAAAACAGGGTAAAGGAGGTGCCAAAGCTTTGATGAACACCATTGTGCAGTTGAGAAAATTATGTAATCATCC
The DNA here is from genome assembly GCA_002201625.1 of Euglossa dilemma. Taxonomy (NCBI): domain Eukaryota; kingdom Metazoa; phylum Arthropoda; class Insecta; order Hymenoptera; family Apidae; genus Euglossa; species Euglossa dilemma. Next base: position 1,536,503 of record NIJG01000034.1, on the reverse strand, counting down.
ATTCATGTTTCAAGCTATTGAAGAAAAATATTGTGAGCATGTAGGTACACAAGGATCCGGTGTCATTACGGGTCCTGATTTATATCGTGCATCTGGAAAGTTTGAACTATTAGATCGTATTCTTCCAAAATTAAAAGCAACAAATCACAGAGTATTATTATTTTGTCAAATGACACAATTAATGACGATTATGGAAGATTATTTAAGCTGGAGAGGATTTATGTATTTGCGTTTGGATGGTACCACGAAAGCTGAAGACAGAGGAGACTTACTAAAGAAATTCAATGATCCTGGTTCCGAATATTTTTTATTTTTGTTATCTACACGTGCTGGTGGACTTGGATTAAATTTGCAAGCTGCGGATACTGTCATTATTTTTGATTCTGATTGGAATCCACATCAAGATTTACAAGCACAAGATAGAGCACATAGAATTGGACAAAAAAATGAAGTACGCGTACTGAGATTGATGACAGTTAATTCGGTCGAAGAAAGAATATTAGCTGCAGCTAGGTATAAGTTAAATATGGATGAAAAAGTTATACAAGCAGGAATGTTCGATCAGAAATCCACTGGCTCTGAGCGACAACAATTTCTACAAAGCATTTTACATCAGGATGACGCTGAAGATGAAGAAGAAAATGAAGTACCAGATGATGAAACGGTTAATCAAATGATTGCACGAACAGAGGGTGAATTTGAAATATTTCAAAAATTAGATTTAGAACGAAGGAGGGAAGAAGCCAAACTGGGTCCAAATAGAAAATCGCGATTACTGGAAGAAGCTGAATTGCCCGACTGGTTGGTGAAAGATGACGATGAAGTTGAACGATGGACATATGAAGAAGATGAAGATCGATTCCTTGGACGGGGCTCGAGACAACGAAAAGAAGTTGATTATAGTGATAGTTTGACTGAAAAAGAATGGCTCAAAGCAATCGATGATGATGGTGCTGAATATGAAGAGGAGGAGGAAGATGATAAAAAGAAAAAGAAAACTCGAAAACGAAAGAAAAAGGGTGAGGAAGATGACGAGCCTATGCCAAAGAAACGAAGAGGTACAGGGTCTTCGATTGATCCAAAAATGAAACGAGCTATGAAAAAGTTGCTTATGGTAGTCGTTAACTATACCGATAGCACAGACGGCAGACTCCTTAGTGAACCATTCATGAAATTACCATCCAGAAGAGAATTACCAGATTATTATGAAATTATTAAAAAACCATTAACTATCAACAAATTACTTCAAAAAATTGAAGAAGGAAAGGTAAATATAAATTATTTTTACATATCTATTTCATAAGTATTTTAGTTGTTCATTTTTTTAATTACAAAGTTTATTTTATACATACTGTCGTAGTATGCTGATTTTGACGATCTTGAAAAAGACTTCATGCAGCTCTGTAAAAACGCACAAATTTATAACGAGGAAGCATCTTTAATACATGAAGATTCTATTGTTCTACAATCAGTTTTCACGAATGCACGTCAACGTATTGAAGAAGAAGGCAATAATTCTGATATGGATGATAAAGGTACTTGTAATTATTGTAATTTAATAAAATAGAATAAAACAATATTAAAGATTTCATATGTATGAAATTTTTAATAGGTGAAGGTGAAGAGGGATCAGATGCAGATTCAAGTGTCAGAATGAAAATTAAATTGAAAGGAAGAAAGGGTGAAGGTAGAGGGGGTCGAAGAAAAAGGGTCACTAAGAAATATATATCAGATGATGACGATGATGCTGATGATAATTAAAAATTGTATGTGAATTTTTAGATTACTTAAGATAATAGATAAGATATCATTTAATTTAGCTATTTCAAATTAAATTACTATCCTTATATGCAACTGTTACTATGTAGTTAAATTGTGTGAGATTTTATAAGAATGTGACTAATTATTATAACTTGGTTATAGTATAAAAATACTATTATTAGTCAAGTTATAAATTTAAGAAATTGTCACTGTTGAAAATTACATTTTAACGTCTATATTAAATTGAATTCTGATATAAACTAGCACGGTTTAAGATAGGTAATAGATTATTTTTTATTTGAAAAAAATATACATGCAACTTGTACAATATACAGTAATATTTAGCATTAAGTATTAATACATAATTTTATTTGAATTCTGAAGTAAACTGTATATTAAATTTAAATACATTTCTTCCATCAATACATTTTATATTCATAAATAAAATTAATATAAATGTTACGTAGCATTTGGAAATACATCAAACATCAATAATAAAATTCGGATATAATTATAAAATGATGTTGACTTATAAAAGAATTATTAAATATTATTTAATATTCAACATCATTACTAACATTATTATTGACTAACATTTTGTCTAATAATCATATAAATAATTAATTAAAAAATTTTTACTATTGAACATTCAATATATTTCAATATCTTTCTATGTACTTTAAAATAAATTAGGAACAAAATAATTATTTTATTTCTCCACATTTAAATATAAATTATCCGTACTATAGTTATCTAATATTTTACTAATATTAAACTAAAATTACATTAACCCTTTCGTTACGGCATTACGCTCCATTGGAATAACGCCATCAAACGGGGCACCGCGCCGTCGGAGTAGCGCCACTGAACGGAGAGCTTCTCCGCAAACTGTGCATATTGTTAGTCGGGAAATTGGTGTTCGGACTTACGTCTTTCAACGTTACCTTGTCTTTTTCCAGATCATACTCTTCTTTACGTGTTACATAATGACATGTTTATAGGTCTTGCAATTATTATTGTCCAGGGTTATATTAATCAGCAAATCTAATTAGTTGACCCTCTAACAATAGTTTGCAATCTCACCTGTTATCTTATATATCATATTAAAGCTTGCGATTGGTTACTCGAAGATGTTAAAAAGCTTAAAAGACGTCATTTTGCTAAATAAATGTTTATATATTTTATAATCTTGTCAACAATTATAAAAGAAAATACAATTTAGGGTAGATGATATATCAAATTAAATTCTTAGTAATTTATTTCACAATGATAAATTTTAAAACAAGGATCTACACACAAACCCACATTACAGTCTTTGCACTCATACTTAGATTCGTGTCTTTTGTCGTTTGCACTGCAAACGACGCACCGTCTACTTCGATTTTTCCCTGCCGATTTGTAAATGGAAGGAAAATGTCTTTCCGTTAATCTTCCCGGATGATTATTGCCTGTTAAATGTTGACGCTTTGTAGCTTGGTGATATTTTCCCAGTATTTCCCTGATTAACTGTAATTGGAATTTTGCCATGGATATCGGTTCTTTCATTTTTTCTTTGTAAAGGCAATAGGCATTCCACACGCAAATGTCTAACAAGTGGAAGAAAAATTTGCGGTACCATTTTAAGGTTTTGCATGTGGAATTTACCGTGCTGATGACCATGTCTGCTTTATCTACTGCGCCCGTAGAGTTATTATAATCCAATACGCATACAGGTTTTTGTATAACTTTCTTTCCTCCCTGCTTGATTATCGTTCCAAATTCTGGCGTATGCATGGTAGACAGCATATATACTTCTTTTTTATCCATCCACTTTGTGACTAATAAATTAGTGCATGATCGAAATGTTGCCTCTCCTCTTTTTAACCGTTCGTCAATTTTCGGCATTCCCCTCCTCCGTTTTCTAACCGTTCCACACGCATTCGTGCAATTATTATGTAGAAAACTGAATAAAGCAGGACTTGAATACCAATTGTTCACATAAAGTGTATGGCCCATTCCAAGATACGGTTTCATGAGTGTTTCAACTATTGCGCCAGACATTCCAATATCCTGATTTTCACTATGTACCATTGTAGATGATCCAGCATAAACAAGTAAATCTAGTACAAATCCTGTCTGACAATCGCTGAGAATAAAGGATTTTACACCAAACCTATTTCTTTTGGACGGGATGTACTGTTTAAAAGACAGCCTTCCTTTATATAAAAGCAAACTTTGGTCAATGCACAGACGTTCATAAGGTTGAAATGCTTGACTAAATTTTGTTCGTAATATATCAATGACGTTCCGTATTTTGTGTAAACGATCATTCGTAGGATCGACCGTATGGGTGAAGTGTAACGTCTGTAATAATTTGAGGTAGCGGTCTCTGGTCATTATTTCTCCAAAAATCTCACTACGAAGAAGTTTATCCTTACTCCAGTACTCTAATAATAATAATTTTTTGTTGCGTGTCATTAAAAATGACACAGCAAAGAAACAGTATAGTTCAGCTAGCCCTGTTCCTTCTAAATTGTTTATATTATTATTGTTCTTTTGTGACCAATATTCATTTGTTTCTCTCGCAATTAGTTCTACGATCTCTTCAGAGACAAAAAGCTGAAAGTAATCTAAGATTTTGGTTGATCTACTGATGTTTTCTTTAATTCCTGAATCTTTTGACGAAAACTTATGTATTTTAGGAAGAAATCTTTTTGACGTCCATATATAACTGTCATTTGCTTCAATCTTCTCTGATTCTGAGTCGGAAGTACTACATATAGTTCTTTTTTTTTTCTTTCTCTGTAGTGTAACATTATTGTGATTTTGATTATCCGAATCGTTTTCTGAATCAGTAGATCGGTCACGGAATAGAATTTTTCGTCGTGACATTCTGACAAGGGGGTGCAAAAAGATTTTATAAAACAAACTAAACAAAGCTCCAAATAAAATTTTTAAATAAATATTACGAACCTTGAAAAATTAATAGCTGTTATCCAGTTTCTTGTAATGCTTCAAGGAAGATTTCTTTTTATATTATTATATAATTTAGACCAAATACTTCACTCCCGAATAGAACACACGGAAGAAATTTGTTTGGACGTACAGAAGATATTATGTGCGTTTGAAATTTACTTTTAGTGAGATTAACTCAATATAGATCAATGGAATTGCACCTCAGCCGGCATCAAAAGACGGACTGATTCGCGCTTTGAAGTTTCGCGAACACTGTTAGTTTGAAGAAGAGTGGAGCGTGATTTTTGTCCCGATTGTTTCGAACCCAGTGCATGTCTTATTTTTGGAGTAAAACAAATGAAAACGAACTAAAGAATGACAAGTGCTATCGATGTGCTACGTGCATACGAACGAAAGAAATAAAAGTAT
>NIJG01000034.1:1460303-1479670 GCA_002201625.1 Euglossa dilemma | reverse complement strand
AAATAAATAAATTTAAAAGATTATTAAATGTGAATAATAAATAAAATAATTAAAAAATTGTTAAAAGTGAATAATAAATTAATTAATTAAATAAATTATTAAATGTGCATAATTAAGAAATAAGTTAAATAAATTGTTAAAGCCGAAGAATAAATAATGTAGTTAAATAAATTCTTAAAAGTGAAAAGGGAATAATTGTATTAAATAAATAATTAAAAGCGAATAAGAGATATATGAATTAAGTAAATAGTTGAAAGTGGAAGGTAAAGAAAAAAATTAAATGAATTATTAGGCGGGAAAAATAATTAAATTTATTTATTTGAGTAATTCAAGTTTAGATGTACCCGCCGCGACGGCTGGAGAAAGACTGACGTGACCTTGCCTACCTGGAACCCAGGGTACCCTGGTGGGGGTCGACTGGAACGTCCTTAGCTCAGCCGATTTTTCAAAGGCTCTCGAACCGTTTACAATAATTATTACATAGTTTATTGACAAATATATGCTTTCTATCATTTAGAATAACAATATATACAGTAATTTACATATGCTCAATTATTTTTTGACACAGAAAAGCCATTTACTTCTTCGTAACGATGGTTTTTCATGTACTAATTGTTTAAAACAACTTTTTAAAGTTAAAAAAAAGGAATAGTGGGTAAAAATGGTATTGACCAGATAGATCCTGTATACCCATATCCATCAATCAACGTTAATTAAGCAAAAATTCGCGTTTTTACTATTTCTTATTTCTTTCGTACTTTTTTAATCGAGTATTTATACAAAAGTACGTTTAAAGAAGAAGTTCACAATGCCCGTGTATTAAATTTTCTAATTATATATACATATATCTTTTTAATTTAATTATTTATAATTCGCGTCTAGTTATCCTTAATTTCCATTAGTAGTTACTTTGAAGTATTATTATAAGAAACAGCTTATCCCATAGACCCCTTTTTTTCAAGAAGTTTAACAGGTTGGCTCTGCTTCACTAGTTCCGCTTCGCTGGTTTTAATCTGGCATCTAACAGAAAATTCATTGATAAATTAAAAAGTGAATTGAAACGTTATTTTAGTTTTTAAAACCTTTTTATTTATATGAGCTTCACTTTATTATTAAAGACTTCTATATAGATTTTCATTTTATTAATTTATAACGCTTCTATCATGGAGATTAAGTACTATCTAATTTATTTTCGTAACAGAAACAGATTTCTATTTGCTTATCTATTCATAAATATATGAGAGACACTGTAATAATAATCTACATCGATACTTCGGCACATGGCTATTTCAAAGATGAAGCATCTTCCCGCCACAACGGCGCATGCGTCGTATAACCGCAGCCATCTTTAAATCGAAACAGCCCGCGCAAATCGGTAACATGGTGAAATATTCTCTCGTGTAAAAATAAAACTTTTCAATGTTTGCACGACACGTTTCGCGAAGTAGTATTATTACTGATCGATATTTCAATTCCAGCAATTGACGAAATATGTATGAAAGAACAATAGCGCGCAGTATCAAGTATTATTTCGTACCATTGCAATTGTAGGTTACTCTTGCAACATTGTCGTAACACTTACTCACAGGAGAAATTTAAGAAATTCTGAAAACTTTACCAAGATCGAGATGACTAACTGTCAACGTTGTGTACGGTTATAATATACGCATGTGAAACGAAGAGAGGCTACATAGCGCATATATCAAATGATATAAAGCGTACGTGCGAAATAAACTGGTGTGAGTGGAAATCTGTGAGTGCCATGATAACGGAGATAATGCTATATAATGCTATTATAACGGAGACATGTAGTAATATATAAAATCACATTTTTGTTTCAATATAAATCGATACTAAGTTTATTAACACCAGTACTACCGTTTACGAGGTAAGGTAGAAAAAACATAAAACTTTATTTCATAATATACACTATCCAATTTTACGACATTTTGCTGTAAATAACATACAAAATATAACAAAAAATATCGCGAGATTGCACAGTGGCAAGAAAAGTGAATACACCACTTTTTATGCAATAGTTTGATCTACCTAGAACTTTTTTAAAAAAAAGTGTTTATAACCAGCAACAATTTTGAAAATATACGAATTAATGGATCAATCGATTAATAGATCGATTTAACTGGATCACCCTGCAAATGAAGATACATTTAATAAACATCTATATTATAAGCTACAAGATATTACAATTGTTTTTGTAGGATGATATATCATGTATCGCGGATGTGCATATCATGACAGGAAAATGTAATTAGCCTGCTTAGTTTGACAAATTATCCTTGTACGAACACGTTACAGATGATACACAAAGATAACGTAATTATCCTGCATCCAGCTAAAGACATAAAATCAGGTGAGGAGTTAATAAATCAATATTTTTTTCTAACGACACAATAAAGTCATTGCCGTTAAACTCTAAAAATACAATATCTTCTTAACGAATTGTTTTCTAGATAACCTTCAATTTTTTCCCTGAAAAATATCGTCACGAAGGATTTTTCGATCGAGATATCTTATTAAATGCTTTAAATTAAATGCGATCGAGAGGTTTGCGTACGGAATTACAATTTCAAATCCGAGATTCGGAGAAAACTGAATATATCCAGGCAAGTACAACGAAATCTACGAAAAAGTCGAATTATTAAAGCAGAGGTGGTTAAAAGTGTTATTTCTGATATATATCGGGAATCTTCTTTCAACGAAACTTATTTTATCTCGATTTAATATACATATTGACAAAACATACTTATCGACGAGAGTTCTTGGAAAATAAGGAATGTATCAAAATTCAAATTCCATAGAACGTTTGGAACGTATAGAGTAATTAATTCTAATTCGCTTTCTTCAATTTTAAGAAATATATAAAAATTCAAATTCCATAGAACTTATGGAATAGTTAATTCTAATTCGCTTTCTTCGATTTTAAGAAATATATAAAAATTCAAATCCCATAAAACGTATGGAACGTACGGAACAGTTAATTCTAATTCACTTTCTTCAATTTTGGCATCTTCTTCGGACATCTTTGTACATGCACGTACCAATGCTTCTCTTGGCATCGTTCGTCGCAATAAAACGCCATTTCGCATCCTAAGCACTTGAATTTCGGTCCGATAACACCGCAGTTCGAACAAGCGAAATTATGCAAACTATTTGGACTGCGGTTCACTTTACCGAGATGCGGCGTTTTACAATTCCTAACCTCGTTTCCTGTTACATTCTTCGCTACTTGCGGAGGAATTAACGGTATCCTGTACGGTGTGGTTGAAACAATAGACGTCATCGTCGTTTGAGCATCGTTACTGATAACCGAATTCGTTTGCGCAAAGTTATCCGAAGTTTTCACCAGCGCCAGTCGGTCAAACAGAAAATTCTGCATTTGTTGATAGTTCGCACTTTCGTGGCTCTCCTCGTTAAAGCTAGTATCCTGCGTTTGATTAGTCACATCTCGACCTATGATTGATTTCGTAGAATCTGGCACATGGGACGTTTCTCTGTCGATCACATTCGCGATACCAGCTGTAGCTAACGTGTCTGTGTCGGCTCTGTTGTACGCCAAAGTGTCTCGTTGCCTGTCAAAGGAGGCAGCAGCAACAACAGCTGCAGCAGCAGCAGCAGCGACCACATCTGGGATCATTCTGTTCCTAGAGAATTGATTATTCGTCGGATAGCTAATTAACGGACTTCGAGGCAAAGGCTGATGCGAAGAGGATAAAGATGGCGGTGATAAGAACAACGATGGTAAACAGGGCGCGGTACCGATGTTGTTAGGATTAGGGTTTCCTCGAGGACGATCGAACTCCAAGTTATTCGGATGCTGCAGACTGCTTATCGACGGGGTGGGGTATCTTGCAATTGGATCTTGTATCGAGGGAAAACGTTTGTCCATGTGTTGCATCGATCGCAAACTTTCTTGCATGGGAAAGTGATAGTCCGGCAAGGAACCCGAATGCAATCGTGGATGATACGGATAAGTACCATATGGACAGATCGCTGGATGATAACTTAGGGTAGCGCTGTTGTAAGGGTCAATCTGTAATTAAAAAATATGACATGATTCTATTAGGTTGTTGGGAAAGTCATTTCTTTTTTTCCCAACAGAGGACCTAATTGTATTTTTTCACAGCCAACTTCGCACTTAAGCCGCATAAAAAAAAAGAAAAAGAACGAAATGATTTTCCGAACAACCGAATAGTATTATGTATTTTTACGGTATATCAGTTTTTGTATTAGATTATCCCATAAGTTCGTGCCAGTTTTTACTTTTTACTATTTAAAATTGTATGAAAAGTAAACGTTTAAATATTAAGGAAATATGTAGTCGCTCTTTTGTTATCGACTTCTTCTTATTTCGTTGGCAAAGACGTTAATCATCGTTATAGCTTATAAAATGCGACGAAAAATGTAAATAAAACAAACTTATGGGATGACCTAATTAATAGTTTAATATGTATATATTTTTATGCACTTGCTAAAAAAGTTTAGAAACAAAGCAATGATTCGCAAATTTTTGTATATCTTTTATCCTATGAGATATATAATATTTGAAAAAATACATAACTTATTTCATTTTGCGCTTTTGTCTATAATAAATATTCGCGTATTGCATTACGCCGTATACTATTTCGATTAACAAAGTTTATGTGTTAGATTTAAATGTTTCTTGTAAATTTTCATGAAGAATTGCCACCGTTAGAAAATAGCGTTCACGAAAGGATAGTAAATAATCTCGTGAAGTTCTTAAGACGACCTCCAAATGTTCTAATGACCAAAATAATCTAAAATAGCGAATAACATATATTTGCTGGGAGCCTTGAACTTGAGGTGATTCTACTATTCCCCTTTAAATATGTTAATCTACTTGAAAAATTGAAATACTTGTGTTTTTATTCGCGTTGTATAGTTCGAAGTCGCCATATCTTTAATTTTAACGAGGCGAAAATAATTAAACTTCACTTACAGCGTAATTATTCGGATAAAATTGCGTCATAGGAATAGGTGAACATATGCCAGGACGTAAAGGTGGAACAGTAGCAACAGGTTGTGATACTGCAGTCACGGATGCTGCAACGTGTTGTAATTGTTGTTGCTGGTGGTACTGCCATTTTTCTGCATTACGTTGTGGTGTCGTATTCATCATATGGTTGACATTAGGTCCAACCATCTTCGATACTTCGGGCCCAGAAATTTGCTGTAACAAATTATACAATTATATACAGACTATTCGAGATTAGGATATAAGGCTTACACTACTTCAGTAGAGTCGAATACTGTAGTAGTATAGGTTTAGATTTAATGTTTATATTAGTTACACTAGTGATAGATTAGGATACAAAGCTTACACTACTTCAGTAGAGTCGAATACTGTAGTAGTATAGGTTTAGATTTAATGTTTATATTAGTTACACTAGTGATAGATTAGGATACAAAGCTTATATTACTTCAGTAGAGTCGAATACTGCAGTAGTATGGGTTTAGATTTAATGTTTATATTAGTTACACTAGTGATAAATTAGGATACAAAGCTTATATTACTTCAGTAGAGTCGAATATTGCAGTAGTATAGGTTTAGATTTAATGTTTATATTAGTTACACTAATGATAAATTAGGATACAAAGCCTATACTACTTCACTAGAATCGGATACTGTAGTAGTAAAAAAATTGTAGAGAATGACAAGACACGCGATGAAACAAAATTTAACGATAATCATGCAAATTGGAATTAATTAGTTGTGTTAAAAAAAAATTACTCTTACGCGTGTAGTGTTTTCTATCGATGCAAACGGGGCATTTCCTGTGGTTTGCAATTTTGGTTTGGTTATCGAGGTTTGTTTCTTCGACATTTGTGCTAACCAGCTACCAAGGGTAGGAAATTGCTCGGTAATGGAATGATTTCCATCGTTCCTTTGCGCCGAATCAATCGGCGTTTCTTCTCCTTTGTAGTTTTGTCGTAACCTGTTATTTTTAAGTAAAACGAGATACAACGGTTTACGTAGTAAAACGTATTAAGTTTTCGTTCAACTTACGTAAGATGTTCTTGACTTAACACCGTCCGTGCAGGGTCGAATTCAGGTGATTGACTCGAACTCGATGTAACCTGAAACGAATTCAACGATGTTACGACATAATCTCGCGAACAAAATTACGTTTATCACGTATGAATCATTATTCGGGTCGTGTATAAGATACTTACATCTACGTATCACTCTTCTATTTAACTTCTAGAAGATTAGAATTACCTAATTAATATTAATCTTTTCTAATTCATAATTTTTTCAATCATGTCCGAAGTCGATAGTCGTTAAAAATATTCGAAGTTATTTTATTTTAAGATATTTCATAGTACGTAATAAAAAAGCGACAGAGTTATATTTTTACTATTTCTTCTCAGCTTTATCAGAGAGATATCACAATGTATCATGTTTATCCAAGTGAAATTTATACTTCTTTTTATTTTTAATCTATTATTTACTCGTTGGTAGTCATTTTTACTTTTCATTTCATATTTATTTCTCGTTATATACTTATTTATTTATATATTGGTTCAGACAAATCAATTCGAATGAAACAATCTAACTATGTACAGTAAATTTGAAAATATTCGTAGTAAGAAACGCACGGGTACTTAAAATTAAAACTCAATATATTAAAATTTAGAACTCAATATAAATTTTACGTTAATTAATTACTGATTTAATAAACCATAGTTGTAAGTGTAAATTTGTTCGTTTGTCTAATGTTAGAAGCCGATTGAAATCGAGACATTTGAAAATATGATTAGGGCATATTTCTGTCGTTTAAACGAGGACAACGATTACAAGATTTCCTGTAAAACTGGGAGAAAATCGTGCTTCGAAATCACGCGATCGACAGATACGGAATTTAAAGTGATTAAATCACGTCAGCATTAGGACACGTCAGCGGCGACTAACATAAGAGGATCATAAATGACGTGAATTTACGTCAGCAGCCAGCCGAAAGTGGATCACGAAATTACGTAAACGCTCATCACGAATGTAATAAGTCCATTATTACGATTATTTTCTTACAAACCTTTTGCGTATTTCGATTGACCTCGTGTACCTTCGGAAACGGAACTTCTTCCTGGTTGGGATCATAGCAATTGGATTGCAATTCCCTGGTCGAAGGAATCTGTTTCCCAGGCATTATCCGAAACATTTCATTTTCTAAACCAGCCGTTGGCACGTCCACGCAACTGGCCACAGAGCTTATTATCGGTCCAGGTTCGGAAAATTCGAGGCATTTGATCTTCTCTGGTTTCTGAATCACAAGACGACACTGTGGAAATCCATCCGACGATTTATCCTTCTCATCTTTCTTTTCCCGAGTTGTACAATTCTCCTCCGACAGTTGAATCATCTTTTTAGAATCGTTTAAATCCCTTTTATCCACAGCGAGATCGGAACTTTCTATCTCGACGCTGATGTTAGTCTGTTGCACGGTTTGATCGTGATTCTCTATATTTGGAGGATCCTTTTCCATGGAATTAGCCTGAAGAGAATTTGTAGAAAACGATGATTTCATTAGTTCCTCGTTCACGGGCCAGACTTTCCTTTCTGCGACTTGCAATTCCTCTTCTACCGAATCTTGGCTCGACGAGATTGTCAGGCATATCCTCGGTAAGATTGGCGGGCTGTTTCGAATCTCTTCGGGTAGTATGCTATCGTAATCTAGAGATGACCGTGGAGATAATTTTGGCGGTTCTGGCGACGATGCAGAGGAATTATTATTAGAGAAATCTACGTTCCTGATCGAATTCGAACCGCGATATTTATTGTCAGAGGGGCTCGTGCTGTCGTCATTTACGTCGATGACTTCTTTGGAGATCGGAAGGGCTGTGGACAGCTTTTTGTGCAACTTTGACAAGTTTTCTATTCGCTTCTCGTAGCGATTCATCACCTGCCTCAATCTGGTGCTTTGTTGCGGGTTCGAGTTGTTCGCCATTTGTTTGGCTAATTCCAAAGATTTGCTTCGAAGCTCGCGAAGCTTTTGCTTCAGTCTATTCCGTCGATATTTCAGCTTGTAGCTGTCGGTGTTCGAAGATGCAAGGTCTGCGCTCTTCTCGTACAGAATTTCGTTGCGATTATTCGGATTTAGGCTAGATGATGGCCCAGATGTGTCTGTGACGATTCTGTAGTTTGACTCGTGGTCCGATCCCATGATGATTTCGGAATTCCTATGTCTTTCCGTCTCTGTTGTCAAGAATCATATTTATCTCTTTTTAATACAACGTTTGGAAATTAATATATGTATAGGAAAATATGAAACACGTTAATACGAAAAGAAAAATAGCTATTTTACAAAATTTCAATATAGTTACAAATTCCGAACTTTTCAATTTTTTAAATTTAGATTTTTCCAACTGCGAACATTTCCAACTTTCATTTTTAAAGATCATCCGTCTCAAAAGTATAATGAAATTGTATTTGGAGAAAAATTAAAAGAACGTGAAGTAAAATTTCTATTCGTTGCTTATTCTCGTTATTACCTGTATGCACAATTTTCTTCAGTCTTAACGGGGGCACCAACTTGTCAGTTTCTTCTTTCGTGGTGGACGTAGCTCTAACGCATTTGTCTGTACATAAATTCTGTATTCCCTCGGTGGCGTTCGAGCCGCAGAAATTCGTTAGAAACTCCTTAATCGAGCTTTCCTCTTTGTTTTGGCCAGAATTCGTTCCCTGGGATCTCTTCTTCTTCCTGTTTTCCTTAACGTTGTCCTTCTCGTCCTCCATTTCGTTGCTGTTCCTCCTCTTCGCGGCATTGAGACTTCCAACGTTTGAAATTTGGGGAACAACGTAGTCCATCGAGCTGGCCGACTCTTTCGATGCTATTTGCATTTCGGGATTAACGTTTCCTTTCCTGCGAAGCTTCTCGCTCGACGGAGTGTCTATCGATTTGGCCGATTCAACTTCCACCACGTCCAGTATGGCAGATTTGGACAATACGAGCGATGAGGAGGAATTCTTTCGGAAGAATCTCGTGGGTACAGATGGTGCTGGTCGAATAGGCAAAGAACGATTCGGTTGCACCGGTATCAAACATGGCCCACGATCTCGTAAAGCAGTTGCCAAGCTTCCGTTTCCATTGCAGCTTAACTTGTTTGAACTGTCGGCTATTATAATTCGAGGCTCTGCAACGGAACGAGAGAATGTACCAGAAGAGCAAGATTCGATAATCAAGAGAAATTGCACGTACATACATATCGTAATTATAATATATAGACTGTAGAATAGCTTGTACTTCGTGAATTTAAATGAATTTTCAATTGCGAAAAATTTAGATGCAATGGTAAATGGATTAGAAAATAATAAGCAACGATTTAATTTTTATGATTAATAGCTATAGTATTAAGTATGCTGTATATTCAATCTCGTTTTAAGGGAAGACATTCGTTTATCAATTTTTTTGGAGGAATGTTCGTTATCGTTTGTTAATTTTTCGTCCCTAAAATTCAGCACGCGATACTTTTTAATTATCAAATTTCAGAATAATTTAGACGTATGCATATTAAGTGGTAAACTGTTTTTTGAAGTGAAGTTTTTAATATTTGTTATGTTATCATATGATTATAGATATACGAATGTTTATTGACTCTACCAAATCAAACTTGTGAAATCAACCTTATTAATTGAAATTAATTAGAACTAGATAGCATCGTCATTAATAATCTAATAATTAGAATTAAAAAATAATTAATGATCTAAAAGGAAGAAGAAGAATTATCTATATTTTCTTCTTTATTACTAATAGCATCTTAATAAAACGATCTCTTTTATAAAAATTTTACATATTTCTTTCTTTAGCAAGAGAAAGAATTTCTTTCTTTTGTCTTCCTTTAAAGTAGACTATATTACATATCTCCACTTCATTTTTTACAATTGTCGATTCATCGGTTCCCCGAAATTACACTTCGATTTATTTATATCATTAATTCTGTACCTAGCACAACGTTCGAAGGGCACTTCTCGTTTTTGCTTCCCTTCTCATTCGCCGTGCTTATCTTCACGTCGCGAAATCTCTTCAGAATCGTTTGCTTCCACGTGTTCTTCTCGTCGGCGGTTAGATCAACGAAAATTGGTCTCTGTCGATTTCCTGTATCGGAAATCGCGTTTCCCTCCGTCGACAAATCAAAATCGCTTTTCCCAATCGGCTCGTCGATCTTCTTCAAGCTCTCCTCGGGCTTTCCGAGCGTTTCGTAAGCTTCTAGGCTTTCTCGCGTCTCGCCAGGGCTGCTGATTAAACAGACATCCTGTTCCTCCTCGAAATCCGCGCCGTTTTCATCGCGATACAAACGCTCCACGTGATAGCCGAGCTTTTCTCCTTTGGCTCGCAGATCGGTCGAAGGTTCTTCAAGAAACGACAAACTGGGAGTTCTCGAGGAATCTTTGATCTTCTTGTAAATGATACTGTCGCGAGATATCATTACCTTCGGCCAGCTGTTCTTGCTGAATAATTTAAACGTCGGTTTCTGCTTCGATCTTCCCCTCTGTTTTTTCGGCGAGTCATTCGATTGACAACCGGCGAGTTCTTTCATTTTCCTTTTTTCACGTGCAATTCAAGGAAAAAACGGTTCGTTCAGGGACAACGCGAGAAGAGGGGTAGGTTCTTCGTATCGATTCAAGGCTATACGAAACAAATTGATAGCTGCTTTTTTCAAATATACGCAACTTTGATTCCGAGGCACGTGTGAAATTTAATATTTTTTAAATTTACGATTTACTTTCTTTCGGAAAGTACAACGAAAGGTAACAAAGATAAATCAAAGAAATATAACGAAACTAATAGGAATGTACTGAAAAATTTGTGTAACCTACGATCGGAGTTTTTATAATGTTTTATACTTCGTGTAAATTGCGTCCATTTTCGATAAATTTTCAATTGTTAATAAGTATCGTTTTTCTGATATTTAATTAATGATTTAGGATAAGTTGTACTTCTCTGTCAAAATTGTGGGAAAGATTTGAGATGTATCGTTTAAATTAAATTTCCTTCGACAAATAACAAATAAAAGTACGGAAACTTTTCTTAAATAAACGAACAAAAAAAAGAAACAGAAATAATAATGTTTCTAATTATTGTGTTTAATTTTTTTGTTCATTGTGTAATAGTTTTCATTTCTTTTTTGTGCCATGAAAGCTATGCATGTTGTCTTGTGTCAAATTCCTGTGATAGATCATCTATCTATCGATAGATCATTTTTTACACAAAAAATATAAAGGTCACATATGTGTTTTCTTCTTCTCATTTCGCCATATCCTTGTGTATGTAATAGTATAGTGTAAAATACGATATACGGATAAAACTGAAATCTGTGAAAGTTTCAGCCGTTTCGATATCTTGAATAATATACCTAAATTGATTATGATTCCAAAAATAGTATCGATATCATAAGTTATTAAGGTACTTTCTCTTTCCTCGTCTTATACAATTGTATATATCTATACAAAAATATAAAAATAACATTTAGCAAACTAGAGATATTTTCCGAAAAATATCTTTTTTCACTATGATACTGTAAAAAATGTACTTTTTCTTGGCACAATTATTATGTAATAGGAATAGAATCGTTGTACTTATAAAACTGAAAACATTGTCATTTTCGTATAATAAAGAAATATTAAAGTTAATGCAAGATCAACATTCGAGTGTAAAAATTCACTTATTCGATAGTTTATAAATAACAAATTTGATCGCGTGATTTATTGCTGTTTTATTTAAAATTTGCATAAAGCTATCAGAATGGAAAATTGCAAAATTAAATAGTTTGTTAGATAAACTCGACTGATCGTTTCTTAATCATTTCTGTGCTACTATTTAATTTATTATTAAGACTGTGACATTTCTTTACTTTTGGCTAGTTGCTTTTAAAACTATTTTATACAAACTTTCACTTTATCAAATCGTTATTTTATACTCACGATTTTCCCCGAGTATACATTATACAATTGTTAAATAATGCATGTTTCACCTCCATTTGCACATATGATCCAATGAAATAGTTCTTTCCCTTAGAAACACGCGAACACCAACATTGTCACAATAAAAATTCATATTATTTACAATTCACAAATTTTACAATTATTTTCCACAATTTTTATTCGCGTACAAACAAATTGTTATTTTTAGAAGGTATGTATACGTGTGTGTACGTGCGTGTAAACATACATATGTGTATGTGTGTATGCATGTATCTATATGTATATATATACATCATAGGTTACATAACAGATAACAAGCAAGAATCAAAGAGTTAACTTACAACGTGAAAAAGGTAAAACATAGGAACTAAAATTTAATTAAACGAATATTTAGTAAACCAATATTTCGCATTGTTGAAAGAAGTATAGTTGCGTGCAATTTTCTATCTTCTAAAATTTCATAAATCATCGATTCAAGGATAAAGTGAAAGGAAAATGGATGCAACCTGTTTTTTTTTCCGAGTTCAATATCGAAATGTCATCAAAAGTACATAAACAGATAGGTAAGGGTAATCCACGCATACGTTTCAGTACATGTGTGACAACGTTCTCTTCGAACAACATAAAACCAACGAAATCGTGAATTAAAAGTAAAGAAAGGCATGCAACGGGAAGTGGTAAGAGAGAAACGATATATTTTGCGATAGAATTTAATCTAATAAGTTATAGAACCATGAAATTGAACTATTCCGGCTGACACGTGTGGCAAAGTAATTCGAGACGCTGTCGCGCGAAAAGTGAAGGCAGAAAGCAAGGAATCTTACACATACGCCAGTGTTCCCACTTCTAGAAAAGTTCTTATTAGGGAAACCCTTCGCAATTGGCCGACTAGAACGCACTCGTTTGGCGCAGCTTGGGAATATAATGTTTACCTGCAAGACATGCAACAGAAAGGACAATAAATTCTTCGCCGACGATACCGCGAAACTTCCATTTCGTTCTTAGATACGCGCGCTGTTTTCGTTCCTCGTAGATTCAAGGGTAGTTGAAACTTTATGCGAGTGCTGGCTATAAATTGATTATGTCCCTTTCTTCCATCTGTGCACGGATGTGCCCACTATTTTATATAAATATTTTACGCGACTCGCGAATTTTTATTTAAAAATTTTATAAATTCCCGTCTACGAATAACATTCTATCGATTTTACCAATTTCTACTTTATTTACTTTATTTCGTATGTATTTATATATTTTTATCAAAATACAGTATTTATATACATTAATATAATACTAGCTTCGTTTATGTATTTGTGACCCATTCGTTAATTATTCTTTATTTAATCAATTATACCTGAAATTTCAAAGAATAAATACACGATAGATCGCTATAACAGATAATATTACGCGTGTTAAAAAATTTCTAGTATTTTTCAATTTACGATCGAAAGGAAAATTATTCGCCGAAGCTTCTTTGCAAATATGATATTAATTTTGCAAAATCTAAAAGCTTTCGAGGAAACTTCGCAATGTAATTGCTGTACTTTTAACAGTTATTACTTTACCAGTTACATACTTACTATGTATAGTATAACCATTATTATCGCTGCTTTATATGCTGTATCAACTATGTATGTCTAAGCAGTGAACTCTATAGAAAGAAATGTACAGTTTTGATTCGAAATTTTTAATAGTTTGCATATATTTGCAAATGGAATAATACGATGTTCAACTTCGAGTTAAATTTAGCCGCTGCGTGTAAAATGGCTATTGTATGTGTATAATATTGATCGAGTTTTTCATTCTTCAGACACTGTTTAATGCTTAAATGTAAAAGTTCCCCTTGCAAAATCGATTCGCCAAATAATCGGTGCGTTGTATATTTCCCACGAGAACTCATCGAAGGACAGTTATTACTAGCTATAAAAACGTGATAACATTCAGCTGTAAACATTTCAGTCTAATATACCGAATAAAAGCTCGATATTATTTTTCACAAACGTAAATATACAATAGCTCCCATAAGACTTGCATTTATTACATCGTGCAATTGCAAATTTTACGTTTAATATTTTATTCATTATAGAATGGTAAACTCTTACGATATCTGCAATAAATTTATCATTAATTATTAAACTTTTCTCTCGTTGCAACTGAAATGTGTTAATGGATGCGCTATATAAGATGAATTTTCATTGAAAGATTTAAAAGACATTGTTCGCGTTCTCTTTATTAACATCGAATAATTAAAAATGCTAAGACTTCAAATGTAAGAGATATTTAGCACGTTAAATCCATCAAACAGATTACGTGTGCCTTCCGCGTTAAATTCGTTTTAAATATTCCGCAAATATGGATTATATATTTTGCCTGCAACACGAACACTTAACAGACAAACGATACGTATTCACACGTGTGCATTTTCCCACCTGAGGAAAGTCGACGACACAGGGAAGCTCAGCAACGAACGCATATACGAAGAAAAGGGGTGAATCACCCTATCGCTGTTCAATTCTTCCTTTTCGCTAGATAAGAATAAAATAAAATCAAATATTTCCAATAACCAGCAGGATTAAATCTTCTTCTATACAGAAAAATAATTTGACAAATTTCTTCTTAACTCCTTCCTCGACTACATTGCAATTTTAAACATTCGTTCATATTTTAAAAGTTTAATGTAACTTGTTTTCAAATTAATAAATTACAATTGCAAATGTTTATAGTTTTAAATAAAAAGTGTATATGTAGAAACTTTGTTTTGGAATGAAATAAAGCAATATTTTATATTAAATTAAACATATTATATTTAGTTTGAATTTTAATCGTCGTTTACAATTTTGTTTTTTGCTCTTAATACCAGGAAATGTTTTTCTTCCTCTTTTTCTTCTTTTAATAAATAATTTTTCTACTATTTAGGTCGTCAGTTATCTACTTCGTAAAATAAATAAATAAATATCTCTTTGAAATAAAAATTAAGTCGATTACGATTTGAAATATACTCTTTTTCTATATAAATTAATGAAAATAATTTCGATTTAATAACGTTTTAATAAAAGGAAGTTAGTCTGTCACAATTGAAATATGTTGCCGGATTAATATTGACCAAACGAGCGACGTATTCACAGGTTACCATTTGTAAACAATGAAAGAACTTGTTTCACGCCAATCTTCGATGTCAGTTTTTTCTGGTCAATCTATTCTTATATTTGTTTTGTCCATATTTGCAATAATATACTCACAATTTTTCAAATCAACATTTTGCTATAATTATTTATAACGCAAAGGAACCTAAGAAAAAGTTTATTAAGCAAGAATAGCTCAGTGTGGTCAAACAGTCACAATTGAAGAATTGATAATTCGCATAATAAACACCAAGGATATTACTTTAACAGGACAAAATTGAAGAGCTTGGAAAGTGTAAAATGGTGATACAGAAAGTGGAGAAAAATGCATCAAAAACGAACGCAACCTGCAGATCATCATCTGCTAATACAGATGACAAGAAAAAATTAAAGTACAAAAATCAAGTTTGTTCAAATGTGGTGCCCCGTACTTGTGTTCGCTCTGTCGAGTGTAAAACAGATCGTTACTCGTGTAACGATAAGGAGGTAATTAAATTTTATTTCTTCATCTGAACTAATATTTTTCTTATAATCCAATCGCATGTCAGATTTATTATACAATTAAACTTGTATACTTTTTTTTTTATATCATCTTGTTTGTCGAGTATTTGATTATTTGTACATTTACCATTTTTATTGCTTTATATTTTATTTTAAACGCATATTATTTATATGTATTCGAATTATTTTTATTTTTATCGATTAATTAACATTTTATAATTAATACGCGAAGACGAATATCTGTAATGATCCCATTGTAATGAATTATTTAGTTCGGCAAGAGACCAGATAAAAGGAGAGCAAGAATGCGAATAAGTGCTACAAAAAAGAAATTACCAGCTGTGAAAGTTTTGACAAAAGAAGAGTATGATGCGTTTCAAAAATACACCAGCCCTATGACGAAGGAGGAACAAGAGGCAGCCCTTAAAGCAGAGGAGGAAGAAAAGCAAAGACTCATAAAAGAGAGTATGGAGAGGAAAGAAGAGTTCCGTAGAATAGATAAAGAAAAACCTCGTGAAAAATGTGCGAAATTGGTCGAAATTGAAGAGGAAGCCAGGAAAAGAGCGAACTATATTCTTGAAAGAGCCGAGGATATGAAGCTTGAACAGGAGGAAGAAATTCAAAAATGTAATAGGATCATTTTAGAAACCAAATGTCGAGCTATCAGAGATGCTCAGGTAAATAATATGAATAAAAAGTAATGAATTTTGTACAGTAGTAATCCATAATTGCGGTATATTCGCTAAACTTATATGTCTCGATAGATAGCAGAGAAGAAACTGATTGAACATGAGTTGGAGGAAGAAGAAAAACGCCTGAATGATATGATGGAAAACGAAAGAAGATGGGCAATTAAAGAAGAAATAAAAAAGGAACAAGAAGAAATAGTAAAGAGACAAACATTTGCGAATAGTTTAATGGATCAAATAAAAGAGAATGAAGAGAGCAGAATATTAGAGTTTGAAAGAAAGCAGGAAGAAAGTCGATTGATTAATTTAAGTAATATTGCTTGGCAACAGGAAGAAATTTCAAAACTACGAAACAAAGAATTTGAAAATGCACTAATTCGGCAACAACTTGCTGAAGGGAACGAGCAATTAAAACACCTCAAAGCCATGGAACAGCAAGAAAATAAAATCATTGACCTCAGGTAGAATCTATTAAATTATTTCATTTTTAATTAGTGATGATATATTACATATATTACACTGTAGGATACAAGAGTACCAAAAGTATAAAGAAGAAAGAGAGGCAAAATTGGCGGAGGAACGGAAATTAGAAAAATTAAAAAAAGAAAAGGCGAAAGCAAGTGTTGCAACACAGACGTTACAAGCAAAGGATTTTCAAGTATTCAATTATTTACTTGATAAAATATATATTAAAGCTTTTAGAATTTTTGTTTATTCAATAAATATTTACAAGATTTATTTATAAGATATTTATCTCAGTGAAATTTTATTACATTTAACACCGCTTATATCGTCTTACACACTATATCAGAAATAAATGTAATTTAAATTAGTGCTGTTCTATTACATTTTGGCTGTCATTTTATTGTACATTATACACTTTACTACAATATTTAGGTATAAATATTATTACTATCGCAATAAATAAAAAATGTTGTATTTCGCATTTACATTTTAATAATAATTTTTTTCCCCGCAGGAACGAATTGACGAGTTGAATGCTGCACGAATTCAAGAAGAAGTAGAGAGACAATGGAGACAAAAAGAAAAAGAAGAGGCTTTGAAAAAAGCAGAAGCTCAAAAATTACTTATCGAAGAAAGGGAGAAACAAATAAATAATAAACGAATAATGGAAGCGATTGAACTAGAGCGAGAACGACGTGAATTTGAAAAAATTGTACGTGTTCAGAAAGAAGCTTTCTGTCGGGAACAAAAAGAACTTGAAAAGAAACAGCAGAAAGCATTAGTACATAGGAGCGAAATATTAAAACAGGTTTGCTCTTTTAGGATCAGTATATATTGAGATGTTTTTAACGACTTATGTTATATATTCATTTTGTTTAAATATCATTATAAAATTCATTTATCTTATATCATATCCAGTCTTAGTGGTTGCTTAATTTTTTACTTTGCTTTTAATTTTCATATTTTAATATACAAATTAATATCATTGGACC
Organism: Euglossa dilemma; assembly: GCA_002201625.1. Taxonomy (NCBI): domain Eukaryota; kingdom Metazoa; phylum Arthropoda; class Insecta; order Hymenoptera; family Apidae; genus Euglossa; species Euglossa dilemma. The sequence continues at coordinate 1,461,945 of NIJG01000034.1, read as the reverse complement.
GATTCACATTGTGAATTCTAATATTAATTACTTTTAATTTAAATAAATTTATGTAAATTTTTTATATGCATGTTAAAATCCAAAAATAACAGTCATAAATTGTACTATCATCTTCATTAGGTAAACGAAAAAGAAAGAGAACGCATCGAAGCGAGACAGAAGATGTTTGAGGAAGGATTAGCAATTCGCACAGAAGCGGCGATGCGTAAGAAAAAGTTGCGCGAAACAATGGAAAAGAAATGTGCTGAAATGAAAAGAAACAAAGTGCCTGAAATATACATAAATGAAGTGAAACGATTGATCGATAATATACATTAAATATAATTAATCTGTAACTATAATTTGTCCATTTATCATTTATAATGTATCCTGCATGCCACCATATCTCTGCTTAAATGAACAAACTTCATCACGTTCATCGAGATCACAGAAAATGTAGTTTGTAAAATAACTATTTTTAAACATTATTTCCATAACATAACAACATTTGGATCACGTTCAACAACATCTTCGATTTGTGCGGCTGATTGCCCTGTACTACAACAAATCTCATCAAGACTGTATGTTCCTGTAAAATACTTATAAACTGGATTATTCTTCATCTCTTCGTTACAAGGAGATCCTGGTAAATATATTGGATACTGAAAGTTATAAACGTAAAAAAATTTGAAGATAATGCTTTGTATAAATTCAAGACTTCACCAATTAATGTGACAAACCTTATAAACTCGGCGAATAAGACCTTCAATGAGACCAAATTGCACTAATCGTCTTTCATTGATTCTTAAATTTTGAGGATTCAAACGTTGACACAAGTCTCTCATACTACTGCCATGTGTCATGCTTGCATACATTCGATATATATCTCTAAGATATGCAGGTTGTCTGGCTAAAAATATTTTGTAGGATATTTTCTTATTTTTATAAACGTCTACATTGAGAATATACCACTTACGAAACTTTGAAGCGTATGCTATACATCGTTCTTGTAATTTTGCATTTTCTGCCAATTCTCTTAATTTTGAAGTTGCTGCATAAACATTACTATATTGAAATATTGGAATCAAAGTTACAACACCATAATAACTGAAAGTAAATTGACATAATATTACAAAAATTGTAGAGATTTCAAATGAAATTTAATATCTACATACTTACACAAGATTTTGTACACAACTTTTAACCAGATTATTTTCTACATCTGCTTCAGCTGCTATTCGTGCTACATGATTGAACCCATCTATGTACGGTAATACTTGCTGGGTAGTCAAATCCCACTGATCAGTCTGAAATGCTTCACGGCCCTCCAAGAATATTGGTACCTGATGATCAAGAACTGGTTTCGGCTCAGGTGCTAATTTTATGACTTTCAAATGGGACGTCATTGTCCCCTCTATTAAAATATTATAATTTATATTCTTAATAATTTTTGTAAAGTTATTATTTACGTAATGTTCTTACCTGTTAAGGTACACATTTTATGTAAGTTCAAATCCTGCATTACCTGTTGAAGCATTTCTGATAGTCTTGTTTTGTCTTCTGAAGCAGATAAAAAACAATTTTCTACTTCAAGCGCCATCTAAAAAATTTTATTAAATTTAATGAAGAAATACATAAAATAATTATTACAATAATATATAAT
>NIJG01000034.1:1446114-1458729 GCA_002201625.1 Euglossa dilemma | reverse complement strand
TTATTGTCAATATATTTCTAGAATATACTTCTAGAATTTTACTGCAGTAAAATATATCTTACTAAATTTACTTATTCTATATTTTTGAAAAATTATATTAATATAAATTATAGATTTATACCTTAGAGTTATTAGTACTACTATAAAATATATCTAAATGATATTTGTCAAATTTTGGATCTTTTGATACAATATGTTTCCAATATAAAATTTCACCTATTAGAATTATAAAAGCTAATAGATAACCAACTATAACAGCAATAAATGCACCTTGTAACTTATGAAGATTAACAAGTGCTTTTTCTGATTCTGCTTCTTGCCGTATTTCCATAATTTTTGACCATTCCATAACATCACTTAACCATTTTTCAACTAATCCAATTTCTATTATGCGTCTTATCTAAGAAGATACATTATATAGGACATATTAGTAATATGTCTCTTTCTGATAATTTTATAATAACTTAAGAAAAGGAATAACTACCAATGTATCAACTTGTGGTTTCAATGGTGAATTTTTTTCCATACCAAGAGCTACTGGCATATTTATGACACATTCTTCCATAATATGTAAATTATGCTTTGATGATATATCCTCTGCAGTTTTATTTTCCCTTTGTTCTTCTTCAAATATCTGCCTTTTAACACGGGCATATCGAAGTAAATAAGAATTCTCATAATAACAAAATGAACCATTTGCTACTTTCTCAATAGCTTCATCTTCATATTCAATTAATTTATATTTGTTACCTATTTCTTGGCTACTAAGGTCTGAAGACTTTAAGAAAAAATCTTTACTTTCTTTATTCCAGCCTCCAACTTCTATAGAACTTTTTGCCAATTGTGCTAGTGTATCAATAGTGACTCTGTATTTAAATTGTAATTCAAATACATTAATTAATTAATTAACATTTAAGATTAAAATTGTTTAAATTATACAAGACATCAATGTATTAACAATACAACATCATAGCTACAATATAAATTATTTTATTAAAATAATTTTCACCTGGCAACTGGATTTGCTAGGGTTGCAGTCATGCTAGCTCGATAAGCAACTGCAACTAAAATACTATAAATCCACCACCATCCAATTAATACTCGCACAGCCCAAGGGCTTGGCAAATTTGGTAGAGAAACTTGAAATAGCATGCTATAAGTATATAAAATACTATTTCCTATTTCAGTAAATAAGTATAATCCTTTTATCTCTTTCTTCATAGTATTTTGAATATCTATTTGATTTTTATATAAACTTATATGCTTTTTATAAGATAGTGACAAAAAATAAAATACAGCACCTCCTAAAATTAAAGTGAGCACTAGAGCCATCCAGGTATAAAATCTAAAACGCAAAATACATAGATTTTAGCTGTTAATTGAGGTTTCTTTATTTTATACTCACTTAAATGGAAGTGTTAGAAGTTTCCATGAATTTTCAGTTAATGATTCAGGTGTTAGAAAAGTAAGACATTCAGTATTGTATGGGACAGTAAGATCAAAATAATTCAGGTGATGCAATGTATAATGTAAATCACCTAAATAAAATGCTGCTTTTCCTTGTACAGCTTCGCTTATAAGTCCAGTATGACTTTCATTATTATTTTTGGAGCCCCATCTTTCCAAAGCTATATTATGTGGCATATAATATTTTGGTTTGAAGTTCATTGCTTTTGATATGATCTGTATTAACTGAAACATACAAAGTAACACAAATATAAAGCAATAAGCTTTGAATGTAGTACATACCTCAAATTCTATTCCTAAAGCTTCTATCTTGTTACTTGGTGATTTGTTATAATATACTCTCGATTGCTTTGTTACTGCTGGAATATGTTCAAATACAGCAATTCTGAAATACACATCCAACTTTTATTATTTTTCTTTTTAAATAATTATTCTAATTACGATTACATTATAATTTTTTTATACAAACTGTAAGTGCTTTTTTTGTAAGTTGATAGTTTTTTCTCTAAAATGGTTAATACCATAACGCAATTTGCCCTGGTACCAAGTATCTAAATACTTTGTTGCAGTAAGTGTTCTTCTATGAGCAGGGAAATAGACGGTATCCAAATCAATTTTTTCTTTGAAAGCCTTTTCACCAGATCGGTACTTGTATGCATTGTATTGGCGAATGAAAACCACATTAATTATCCTATTCCAAAGGTAATATAAATTCGGTTGAAATAAACGGGAATCATATAATAGTAAAAACAATCCACGTGTATTAATTAAACGTTCTCTGAAAACAAGAAATCACATATAACTTTTAGCATTTAAAATACTGAATTTATGAATAAAATACATTCATGACTTGATAATTATGTATAAATTATATAGAAACTTATACAATAAGATATAAAATGCCTAAAAAAAAGTATTCATAAACTATGGGCTCTGGGTTTTAAATTACAGTCTTTTCTTTCATTATTCAATAATAATAAATAATAATAAGAAATTTTTATTTGTGAAATTGATTGTGTCTATATAATATTACTAAATTAAAGTTAAAATTACTCTACGATTGTTCGATACTTCAAATAATTTATATACAAATAGAGAAATTTCGACGTAGGACATTACGGTCATCGTTGACCATGATAAATGAAATAACTCAAGTATTTTGACTTGAAAGAGAATCTTTCACTTTCACTATCTGAGAAAATGTTTTCTTCTCTTCATGATTCAATATTCGCCATTGAACAACAAAACAAAATCAACATGATTTTTCAATTTTTGACATTAGACGATCTTACATCAGATGTTCGAAATCATTTAACTCGTGAGTAAAAAAATAAGAATCCACTGGTCGATACAATGAAATACAGAGATGTCTACTCACGCTTTTTATATACTTGATTGTTTAATATTAAGATAGGAAAAAATTATACGCGACAGAATCGTATAATAGTGTGGTTAACATGGACTTTAGAACCTCGTGAAGGAAATAATCTCCGCCTATAACTCGTGACGCCATAACGAATCATTGATTTCAGAGAGCGTTAAGAAGCGTACGAAAAATTAAAGATTTATAAATATATTAAACAATTAATCCATTTGAAAATGTCTTTAGATATCCGTTAGAATTAGAAGTAGCAATTTAAGGTAACGTTACATCGTAAATAATAATTAATAAATACTACAAATTCTGTGGATATCATACAAAAGCTAGAAGAATATTTAAATTAGCGATAGAAAAGATTGTTAATAATTCTAGCAGAAACGTTATACAAATAAAATCCCGAAGTTCATTACGGAATTAATCGGTAATCGGAATTACAGCAAAAGAGACGAAAGATTGCTACAAAGTTTTAATCGATAATAAAATTCACTGATAACATCTTGCTATGCGATTGCATGTAAAGTAACAAATTTAGACATAACGCGACAAAATTATGGACGAAGATATATATCTAAATATTCTAAAAATAAATTTAAAGTAAAGCGTTGTAAAATCTAATATTTCGAATCGCTATTTTCAGTAGAATAACGATTTAGGATATAAATTTCATTTAGTTCAAAATTGGTACCATTACGCTATTTCGCGTTTATTAGAAATTTCAAAATTCTAGTAAATATTAATTCAATAGTGCATAATACATTCGAATATCTCAAATAAATCTGATTTGAAGAGTTACTTCCACAAGATTGATGGAAGCAAAAAGATATCCAACTAAATATTAATTATTATATTCTAGTAAGTAAATCATAAAAACGTGTAATTGTATGCATATTTATTTCCTAATGGTTTTAATCATTTGATATTATCGTGTAATTATATTGATTTTATATTAAAGTGACTGAATACTTTTTCTGCTTGTTATACTTTAAAATAAGTAGACATACTAAGCTTAAAAATTTGTGAAAAGGCTTTACCTCCATGCATTTACCTTTCTGTATATTGTAAAAATTCCGATGCTAACAATCCATTAGCGATTAGTATAACATACGCGTTACAATCAGCTTTTTTGCTGTCCACCAAAATATTTTTAATTCGTCTTCTTGGTCGTAAAAATTCTTCATTATCGCGCAGCCGAATCTACAATGTACATTATAAATAATTATGTACAGTCTAAAGTCTGAATATCTTATCTTACCTCGTACTTGGATACCGAAGAACTTTTACTACCTTTAATATTTACAAAGTTTTGATAAACAGAATCGGTAATAAAAATAATACAATTAGCTTGTTGTATAATTTCTTCCACGATTTCGTTAATAACGGATTTCAAGTTTTTCTCGCTGTCCTCGCATTGTTGTAGTTTATAAAATGCGCTAGAACAATTTTATAAATATTTTTTAAGACTAATGTACAATCCGAAAAGTACGTTAAATAATTAAATAGTTGTAAAATGTATTACAAAATCCTTTAAATTGGTATACGAGTAATTCTGCTAGTACATTTATCTAATTGCTACGTTTTTCTTAAATCTCACATTGGTACACCGATGTTCCATTAATATTAAATTAACAAAATTATGCGATACGAAGTGTATTTAATTTAAAATAATTTCATAAACCAGTTCATTTTTGAATCCAACAAATTTTTATCGGGAAAGTTTGCATTGCATTTAACTTTATCGATTAAAAAAATTAAACTGCATTCAACTAAATTTTTTCCAACATTGGTCAGGTATTACTATGATACAACTTACGAATAAGCAGTACACAATAAAAATTGGAAATCTTCTTCGTATGAGAAAAAGCAACTTAATATTGGGTTGGCAACTAAGTGATTGCGGATTTTGTCGATAGTTAGACATTACACTTTCTTTTGGTTTGTTAACGTGATCAAAGCATCCAACTTATATTTTTTTCTTATTATTTAGACTTCTAGCTTTAATTTAGTGAAAAAATTATATCGATTAGTGCTTTAGTTTTGTTTTTATCCNTTAGACTTCTAGCTTTAATTTAGTGAAAAAATTATATCGATTAGTGCTTTAGTTTTGTTTTTATCCCAATTTAAAAATGAAAGAACAGGACGAGCACTTCAGACATATTTTATTGTATTACTTGCGAAAAGGCAAGAACTCATCGCAAGCACGAAAGAAGTTATGTGTTGTATATGGAAACGAAGTCTTGAAAGAAAGACAGTGTCAAAATTGGTTTGCCAAATTTTGTTCTGGTGATTTTTCACTGAGAAATGCTCAACGATCTGGCCGTCTAGTTGAAGTCGATGAGATCCATACCAAGGCCATTATCGATTCAGATCGCCATAACACAATACCGGATATTGCGGAAAAGTTCAATGTCTCGCATACATGCATTGAAAAAAAATAAAGAATACTTGGTTATGTCAAGAAACTCGATTTATCACTCCTTTACCAGCTTAAGGAAATTCATTTGACGCAACGCATTAGTATCAGAGTAGAACAACGTTAATCGGAAAAGATCGTGGGTTCAAGATGAACCAGCACAAACGACATCAAAAGCAGAGATTCACTAAAAAAAGATTATGCAGTCAGTCTGGTTGGATTATAAAGGAATTTTGTACTTTGAACTTATGCCACAAAACCAAACGATCAATTCAAACGTGTACGTTCAACAACTCGCCAAACTGAGCGATGGAATCAAGAAAAGCGGCCGGTATTGTGAAATCGTAAAGGTGTTGTTTTCCACCATGATAATGCAAAGCCCCACACGTGTTTGGTCACTCGTGAAAAATTATTGGAATTGGGTTGGGACGTTTTGTCACATCCACCATATAGTCCTGATCTTGCGCCTTCAAATTACCATTTGTTTCGTTCCATGCAGAACTCCTTAAATGATAAAATTTTTAATAACGCTGATGATGTCAAATCACGTTTAATTCAGTTTTTTGATAGCAAAGATCAGAAATTTTACGAACGTGGAATTTGGACACTGCCGGAACGATGACAAAAGGTCATCGACAAGAACGGACAGTATCTAATTGAATAAAGTTACATTTTTAAACAAAAATTTTCAATTTTCTTTCTTATTTGAAATCAATTAGTTGCCAACCCAATACTTGACATATAAACACTCGTAATGTAAAGTTCCATTGTTTGAATATCTCATTAGACGTGTAGTATACTTTCAATTACCGTATCTCCTTGTATGTAAACGTATTAATTACCTTACATAATGTAACAAAAACAGAAACACTTAGCATAGACAATTTTAATGAAACAATTAAATTAATTTTAAATATATATATAATTATAATAAATCATAATATAAAATAAATATATAATAAATTAATTTTAATTGATTTAAAATGGAAATTTCCTATTCTATAAATGATATTACATATCTACAAACAAATTATATTTGTCTTATTTCATTTCCTCTTAAGTATTAAATAAAATTAATTATATGTGAAAATTGTCGTATAAAAACACTTTCGCCGTCTCTTCACAATTGATTTTAAAATGAAGGTTCTACTGAATAGAAGATTTTTATACAGGTGAACGAAAAATAGTGGAACAATCGGACAGGATGTAATTCTACGTAGCGTTACCTTTACAATGACAACATACTCTCGATTAAGAATACCTTATCATATCATATCATATCATATATACTACCCTATCATTATCAACGTTTATAAACACTAATACGAGTAATTGGTAATGTACGAGTAATTTCCTTACTTTTTTCACGTAGAATTACACCTCGGTCGGTTGTACCACGATTTCTCAGCCACTCTGTATAAAAAAGAACGAAGTCAATAAATCTTTAACGTCGAAAATATATTACTGTATTTTCGATTTACTTTCGTTCAGTTCTTTTAGCTACGACTCGTCTTTAATTTGATATACTGATTTATTAATAAATATTATATAGCGAATATTTCTTTTCTCCTTTATATATCTGTCATATATAAATTTATTTATATTCCATCAACGAACTTGACTTTGATGTATTTTACTCTACTAGTAATAATTTATCACGCGAAGTAGGTAAAATTAAAAATATTCATTTAAATATCACACACCATAAATCGCATGATTGAAATGATTAATAACCAATGTCTATACCTTTTACCAGATATCAATGCAATTTGAAGGAGCAATATAACAAGTAACATTCCCGGCTCTTACTATTGAAAATTGCAACGGAACTTCCGGTTAAAGCGCTTTATATCGACTCGTCGATCATTTTAATTTCTTCTTCCGATTGTCCGAAGAAATGAAATATTCAACAATCTCGTTTGCCAGGGAATTAAGTTAGATAAGTAATGAAATCGATAATGTAAATGAAACTTACTAACCGGTTGTACTTGAATTTTAAATAAAAGGTCACGATTTAAAAGGTCAATTTATTTTTGGTCACGAAATAATTATAGAATGTTACAAATACTGTAGCCCCTAAAAAAAATAAACGAAGTTTTAGTTGCTATGAATATCGTTCAACTTGGAAAACGTTACTTACTTACACATACATTGAATTATAAAAATATTCTATACGTAAGTACAATCTTTATAATTTTATTTCAATCATGATGTAAATTGAATAAACCGATCATTATTTTTGAATAAAAGCCTTTTTACACGATTTTCCATTTCGCGCACGTGCTTAAGACGGGTATTCTGAAATAAATCTGAAATCAGATTAATTTTTATTAAAATAAATCAAATAAATAAAATAAATGGATAGCGAACGAGATACAATGAATACGTTTGTTTAAGTGACTTGTATTAAAAATATGATAATGCAAAAAACAAACAAAATATAAAAAAAGGGTGCAAGACAAACCAAATATTTTTATATTTATAATAATTCTAGTAAATAGCATTTATGACGATCTCTATAATATTACCCTGATCTTCATGGCATTGTATACATTATAATTATCATAATATGCAAGATGAGCCAATAATTTTTACCACCTTCGATTTCTTCGTTACTTTTTTATAACGTACGATCTGCAACATAAAGTAATAGAAAGCTTGTATCTTTTTCTATAAGTGGAACGTTTCCGAAGGTCTCGGAAGTACCGTTATTTTCTTGAATCATCACACCATACTTTTCTATTCCCAAGAAAACAGCAAGTGTTTAAACGATTTCGACGGCTTTGAATATTACAAGTGACAAAGGAAAACACGGTACGAGAATTAAAATCTATACATACAACGGTGCAGTACAATTTAAATTTAACATTCAAAAATGATCGCCAAACGGCGTGCATACATGTACATCGTCCTTGGAAAAATCGCGCGATCATAAATTAAAGCCTTAAGTGCCAACACCCATTGATAAAACTGCATCTAGATTCGTACGCGTCCTCTAAAAATGCACTATAAATCTTAGACTATAAAAATCATATATAAATTGATATTTTATTTATACAGGCATTCGTTAAAATTATATCTTATTAAGTTTTCGTCTTGATCGGTAACAATTGTGTTAATAAAGATTAAGTTACAGTTAGGTTCTTATTAAAGAATAAAATATATACTTTTAAAAGGGACGGTTCTAAATTAGCATCATAACGGAACCTCTAGTCCTTGTGTCGAAATGTCTCAAATTACATGCTTCAAACGTTCTCGAAATATATAAAATTTACTTTCTAATAGATTTTACAATAGCGTTTTATCAGTACTAGATTAATGGTTTACGATTAGTAATGCTAAACGTAATAATAATATAAATATTTCGTGAGATTTTGAAGTTACATTATCGTAATAACTGTCATGATACAATTACGTTAATATATAATCATGAAATAAATATTGAATTTAACATTTTGTGTGATAATTTAACTTCCTATTTGAAAAATTTTTCGTCTATGTTTATGCGCGATTTAACAAATTAATAAGGAAGAGATATACAAATAATTATCGATTTTCGTGAAAGAAAATCTTTGTTATACTTTAATCAACGAAATCAAATTGTTTTCAAACTAATCCACGATTACTAAAATCACAATTTAACGAATCACTTTTTATTACGAGTATATTATTCATAAGGAAGTGGGCTTTATTAACAGCCGCGTAAGTCCACATGCACAGTATATGTTGAACTTTTCGACGAGCAACTATTTGCAATTTTTATCTATTTTTCTGTGAGTACAAGATAAATTTAAGTATGTAAAGGTGAAATTTGTTATTTAAAAATGTTTATAAAGGAAGAAAAAGAAAAGTGTGGAAGTAATAACAAATATTCTGTAATAATGAATACACTCGTTGACTGTTGGACGAAAGTCGCGTAAGAATTCGCGGGACCACGATGTGAATTATCATGCCATCGATATATACGATAACATTATATACGTATATAATATACGCATGTTATATACACATTGTAACAATATGTATGCAGTATGTACTTAATAAGTGAACCGATTGTATTCAATTTTGCTATATTATACCTATACTTGATTTCCTAATCTCTTATCTGATCAGAATACAATAGAAATACAAATCACAATACTACGTATTATTATCTTCTAAATATGTTTACAATCGTAAATACAAAAATCGTTTATAATCGGTAATAAAATAAAATATTAAAATAACAGAGATCTTTTAAAATTATCATAATTTTCCGAAATAGATTTTGAACTTATAAATTAATACTACAAAAAATTCCACGTTAAATTCAATATGTAATTATATATTCTTCGTTATCTGATGAACGGCTTTAGAAGGAAGAAAAAATTTAAAGAAACTTCACATTCTAAGAAGCTGCGATTATGTTCGATTATTTTAAAGATTAGCATATAAAATAATTATAAAACTGCAAATATTTATTTATGTTGCATTAGTTATAATATCATATGAATATATCGTACTTATTCTTATAAAAATTAGTAGAATTTTGTAGATTACATAGCGTTCACGAAAACTTACGTGTCACTCATATCATGAGTGACGCGGCAATCAACGTGTTAAAAAATAAAACAGTGCCCTATCAAGCACAGTGTTAATCGTTATTTGACTATATAGGTGTCTTCTAACATGAAGGTGTCAGTTAACATGAAGGATACAATACCTGATTTACCAAAGGGTCCTTTAGATCCTTATAGAAAATGTGCAACATTTGATTGGAAATTGTTGAAATTCAACTTAGAAGGAGAGGATTTTGTGAATTTTCAGGTAAAGATTTTATCTCAATATTAATAATATTTAATATTATATTATCTTTTTTAAATAATACTTTTAAATAATATATTAAATTTTCTTGTCATTTCAGTCAAGTTTATGGAATTTTATAAAAGAGTCACCAGTGTTTCAAAGGCATGTCTGTCGTACATTAGATGAACAACGTAAAGTTTGTAATGCTCGTGTTCGAGCACTAAGGGATAACAGTATTGCAGTATATATTATTAACAATAACAAATAGAAAAAGAAACAATTAACTTTTACTTATATGAGTCACGTGCCTTTTTTCTACAGAATCCAATAACACATACACATTGGTTTAATATAATGTTTCAATATGAAGCCTCTATACCGATAAAAATGGGTGTGATGGATGGTATGGTACCAAGTACAATTCTTGCTTTAGGTACTGAAGACCATTATGACACTGCAGAAAAAATTCAAGATGGACGAGTAAGTATTTAATGTTTCAAATATTTAATACTTTTCACATTTGAACACAATTTTAATAAAATTAATCAATTCTTGATACTTGATATTTAGTATACGTGTTGTTTTGCACTGACTGAAGTATCTCATGGAACAAATGCAAAAGGCATAAGAACTATAGCTACGTATGATGTGAAATCTAAGAGTTTCGTCTTGAACACACCTGACTTTGAAGCTGCAAAATGTTGGATCGGTGGTCTAGGTAATTAGCATAATAAAAATATACTTTGTGTAATATAAAATTAAACGTTTGTATACCTTCAGGAAAAACTGCAACGCATGCTATTGTATTCGCACAATTAATTACACCTGATCAACAAAATCATGGTCTTCATACTTTTATTGTACCTATTCGAGATCCAGATACCCATATACCTTACCCAGGTATCAATGTTGGTGACATGGGTGAAAAAATTGCATTAAATGGAGTTGACAATGGATTTATGATGTTCAACAATTATTTTATTTCTCGAACATGTTTATTAAATAGAACAGCAGATGTTACTGAAGATGGAAATTATATAACATCTGTGAAAAACAAAAGCAAAAGGTTTGGTAAGAATTCAAAGATATTATATATTAGTTCTAATTCAATTTCAGCAACAATTTTATAACAAATTTTAATAGCAAATTTAAATTGGCACAGGTGCATCCTTGGGTGCATTATCTTCAGGGCGTATTACCATTACATCAATATGCGCAAATTTTGCATCTATTGCAATGACCATTGCTATACGATATTGTGCGGTAAGGAAACAATTCGGACCATCAGAATTTGAGGAATGGCCGGTTATAGAATATCAAGCACAGGTAAATGAGTCGAATGAAAATCTACCAAATAAAATTGTCGTACAATTAAAATTTAACATAAACATGTAGCAATGGCGATTATTTCCTCACTTGGCAGCAACATATGCCTTAAAAATATTTTCTGTTGCATTTGTAAATCAAATGCACGAATTTAATTTTAAACTTTTAACTGCAAAAAATCAAGATAATATTGATAGTGAAGGTATGGAAATACATGCACTATCTTCTGCAACAAAGCCAGTATGTTCGTGGACTAGTCGAGATATTATTCAAGATTGCAGAGAGTCTTGTGGAGGACATGGTTATCTTAAAAGTATGTTGATTATAAACTAAATATGATAGAAAAATTTTTAATTTGCTTTTGAATTATTTAATTCTTATTTGTAATTGTTAGTTTCACGTTTGGGCGACCTGAGAGCTGAAAATGATGTTACGTGTACGTTCGAAGGCGAAAATAATGTATTAATTCAGCAAGCCAGCAATTGGTTACTGAACCAGTGGTCAAACGTACTCAGTGGAAAACCCGTAAATTCTCCTTTAAAAACAGCAGATTTCCTAAAAGATGCCAATAATACTTTAATGCAAAATTTTTCTCATTCCACAATTGATGAAACATTAAGACCAGAAAGTATGAAAGTAATAGAAACATTATTCGTTATTTATAATCTTATTTAATATTTATTTTTTACAGACTTACTTTTATCTTTTACGTGGTTAATATGTTATTACTTAAAAAGAACATATGAACAGACACAAAGTTTAAAACGCAAAGGTTGTGATGATTTTGAAGTTAGAAATAATACACAAGTATTCTTTGCACAAACGTTATCTTTATTGTACGGACAGGTAATATTTTATTTCCATAATTCTAGGATAATTATTCCGTTAATTGAGTTAATATCTTCTTGTAGCATGTGATAATGAAGTACTTTATAGAGTGTATACAAAATCCTTTATGGAGATCAGAAGAGCGCAATGTATTAACAAAGTTATGTTCACTCTATGGAGCAGTTATTTTAGAAAAGAGATTAGGAGACTTTTATGCTGGTGGTTATGCATCATCCAAGAGTAACATGGATAGATTATTAAGAGAAGGCATTATAATTTTGTGTAAAGATTTAGTTCGAGAGGCGGTAGCATTAGTCGATGTTTTAGCACCACCAGATTTTATACTAAATTCTCCATTGGGAATGGCCGATGGTCAGGTACGTTATTTCTTTTATTTTTACTTTTAAATCTATAATTT
>NIJG01000034.1:1423300-1441046 GCA_002201625.1 Euglossa dilemma | reverse complement strand
GTATATTAGAAGCTCATATTTTCAATTGTATTGTTTATTAATATTTATATGAAACAGTAAAACATATTTAATTCAGATAATATTCTATTTAGTCACATACAGTGGCTCACAAAAATATTCGAATGCTACACAAATTTTAAGAGAGTACTCAAAAATTCTAATTTTAATGAAAGTTTGCATGCACATAAAGTATAATAAATTACACATGACTGAATTCTTTTTATTTACAAATATTACTTCACATGGGTAAACTCACTTAAAATTGCAGTCTGTACTTTGTAATTTTTAAATGTAACTGTGATCCTGTTTAAGAATCATGAAAACTGTTGAGAAAAAATTTGCATATTTTATTGCTTTTATTATATTTTTCTAAACATAATGTTATTTAAAAGTCATTGTACATACCTTTCTCGAATATGCTTAATATTAATAATACATGTATTACACTTTATTGTTTGAACATTTGAAATATAAAACATAAATTCACGATGACAAATATTTCCTGCCATATAATTGTGCCTTTTTTTCAAAGCCAATAGACTTAATAGGTGTGTTCAATTTATAAAATGGATTCATAGAATACTATAAAGAACAAAAAATATAATTATTCGATATCTTAAATAAAACATCAAACATTCCATTTCTTACCTTTATGTACATTTCATACATTTCATTAAAAAAATTCTTTATACCATCTTCATTTTTATTATCATGTACCATAATAAATCTGATATGAGTTGCAGTAACAAAAGCACTTACAAACCACTGGTTAAATTTATCTACAACTTTTAGGTGCATATTTGTTGTTTTCCAAGTATGTTCATCTACAAGGTCTAATGCAGCATGTGCAATAAATTGGTTTAAATGCGTGTAATCTTCTTTCTGTTAAAAATATAACGACATAAATTACATTATCCTTATATTATAAATATACTTGTATATTATTAAATTTCTATATAATATTGAAAAATAAAAGTTTTGTTTTCTTTTATTTTATATTTAAGAAACCTAATAACATAATAACATAAACATAACCTAAAACAAAAATACGGACCTTTGCATCTTTTCCAGAATTGTTAAATTCAATTTCAAATAAAGGATTATCGGTATGTCCGACAATTGCAAAGTAATAGTTAGCCGTCATTGTGTTAATTATGTTGATGTATTTTAATCAGAATCTAATTCTTTTCATATTGACACTTTTCTATTGAGTATCGTGTATGCAAATGATATACACTGTGTTATGTAGTAATAGCAATAACAAAAAAGTTAGTCTGAATGTGATATACATACAACTATATATTTTTGCTTTATAAAAATTTATTGCAATAAATCAAATTATTGCTTACAACTTGTGTTTTTTATAAAAATTGACATAATATCTGCATATATAGTAGATAAATAAACTGTTTTTCTTAGATTTTTAATAAATCACTATTACATATATATATATATATATTTATTATATTAAACTCAGAATTTTATTTCGATCTATGAAACAATAATATAATTTATTTTGAACGTAAATCTTTATGTTAATAAAATTTTAATTTTTTTTCTCTACTAGTTTTGCTTTCGTATTTTATGCTGTTATGTGTTGCATGTACATTTTGATATTATCAGCTTGTATATTTCCTTATGTAATATTCTACGAACATAATGATTGCATAATATTTTTTAATGATATTTTGAAGTACATTATTATTTAGCACACATCTAAAATCAATAATCTACATTTAAAATCAATCCACGTACTTTCCGTCATCATATGTGACTTTTGAAACAACATCCTAATTTAATAGTTTAATAATATAATTTAATTTATTATTATTTGTTATTTTCAAAAACAATGTTTTAAATTGATGAAAATATTAACATTTCATATTCTATTCATTTTTGATTCGTTGTTTTGAGACATAGTTCAATGGATCAATGTAAATTGCTATTATCTCTACTTTGATTGGTGTAGCAGAAACGATATTTGTGACACGATGTATGTATTTATCTTATCGTCCAAAGTTTTATTTCGCAAGCAGTAATGTATACAGCGACAAGATTGAGTATAACAATTCGTATGAATATGATCAAATTCATTTTTGTATAGAATTTTGAGGAAGAAAAACATGTGATTATCGAAAATATTTGTATTCATGGAATCTCCTGTATCCTAAAGTACCCTGTACCTAACCTTACTTAATCCAATCTTGGACTAAATGTTGGATTCCGACTAGGAGAAATAAGTACATAATTTTTTAAAATCTACTTGAGAAGTTTTATTTTTCAAAGTTTACGTCGTGAGCTCGTAACAAGAATTTGATCTGCTTTTAATAATTCGCTATATATATATATATATATACATATAATTTAGGAAACTAAGAATGCCGTGGAAGGAACTGGGGAAAGAGTACAAAGGGCAAGGGTAAAGGATGATTAAAGTCTGAAACTAGAGGATGACAGGCAGGCGTTTACAAGAGATTACATTTACAACGAATGTAAATGAGATAGAAAAAAAGTATTTAAAATTTATTTATAGATAATGGAGTTATAGATAATGCAGATCTTCTTTTTGCCGAGGTAGTTGCAGGAATTAAAGGAAATGAGTCCATAAATGTTATCAAAGGACTACTGACTAATGTATATACTTTTACACACACATCCCCTCCTCTCTCCCGTCCAAAAAAAGGTACCTGAATTCACCCCTATTACATATATAATTATTGCAAAAAAAATGTTTGTAACAATCATCTTATGCAATTTTGTACAATTATATATAATGCATGTATTAATGAATAAATATAATTTGTAGTATAAATTATAATTTTTATTTATTCTTTTATTCGAAGCACGTTGTTAGAACGTAAGTAAGACGATTTTCCAGTGTAGTAGTATATCGTTATCATTGTTGCTAGTTCATAAAGTATCTAAGAAATTTGAACGGCTGCTAATGTGTGATAAGAGGTGAGAAGAAGTAAGAAGAAGTCAGCCGGAACTGCCCACAGGCAAGAGTGTCTCACTTCGATACTTATCAATAATGTTTTTCGTTTTCTTTGTTACATGTTGCCTACGTGTTTCAAGTTAGTGATAGTGAGTGTCTAGCCAATTAAGAAAATTTATGTTTGCAAGTTTTATCTGTGCATTATGGATTAATATATGAATTTTCATATTAATGAATATCTTTATTTAATAAATATTCTACTTTCAAAATGGTTAGTGTAATTTCGCATTTACGTTTATACCTACAGAAACACCTGGGTATATTGATCATGAATACTAATAAGATACTAATATACTGATAAGTATCTATATCGCTATATTAATGAATATATTTACTTAATAAATATTCTACTTTAAAAATGGATAGTGTAATTTCGTATTTACGTTTATACCTACAGGATCATCTAGGTATATTGGCATAATTGATAAAATACTTATTTACTTCTAATTGTTTAAGTACTTAATAGTTATCATTAAGTAAATAAGATATTATATAAGCTAAAAAGACATACTTTATATTCCAGTAATTTAACATAACTGAATGTGTAGTGTGTGTATGTCAGTGCTCACAAATGGAAATAAAATTATGTTGATTTCAATACTTGTCCTTTAAGTGAATTAAATTTGCTTACGTTTGTCATATATCATGGTTCGACAGAGGTTTCCAACCATTAATGGTAAAGTGATTTTAAAATATAATTTAATTTCATTATAAAATTATGTAAGAAAATTGATTCTAATGTATTCCGTTGTATAAATTTCACTTTTTATATAGGTGTTAGAAGTGGTAAGCATTTTATATTAACTCTCATTACCGGCATTGTTTTTGGATTTATCTCAGCGTGCTTTTTAATAACATCTACAAGAAATGTGCCATATATATTTAATTGGTTTTCTAGTGGTTTTATGCTTTCAAGAGATCCACATCATTATTCGGAAATAGAGTCAGAGGTAATTATGTTTCATATGATTTATATTTCTTTTAATCAGTTTTAAATCTTATTAATAAATATATACTAGATTGGACCAGAAGTAGAAGTAAAATTTCATAGTAAAGATGAAGATTTTCATAAAGATGAAGATAAAGTTGCACAAGAACTTGCAAAAAAAGTACGAGTCCTCTGTTGGATTATGACTGGTCCTGCAAATCACAAAAGCAAAGCACAACATGTAAAAGCAACATGGGGTAAACGTTGTAATATTCTTTTGTTTATGAGCTCTGCAGAAGGTAAATTCTATTTTTGTAGTGTAGTTATAAATAACAATTGAAGAAAATTATCTCTTAAGTTATAATGTCAAACATCTTTTTAGATGCTAATTTACCCACGGTTGTTTTACCAGTAAAAGAAGGGAGAGATAACTTATGGGCAAAAACCAAAGAAGCATTTAAATATGCTTATGAAAAGTACAAAAATGAAGTTGATTGGTTTATGAAGGCTGATGATGATACGTAAGTATTCTGTTCTAATTAAAAATCTTAAGTTATAGATATTAAGTTTAAGCATTTAAATGATTTATATAAAACCTAGTGAAAATTATGATAGGACCATAAAAGAGGTGATTTCTTATATAAAAATAAATTAAAAATGTATGCCAAATGTCTTTTATACTGTACTGCTTATTTGTGAAAGTTTATTTTCCTTATTTATTGAATATGTACAAATTTACTTATAGCATGGATTTTTTAAAGCAATATTGGGAAATGCAACTGTTATGTATTACATTTAAAAATTATTCAAAGTGTGCAAATAGAAGAATGTATAATTAGATATAATACAATATAATATATAATACATACATACAATATAATACAATATATTAGTAAGAAATTATAAAGTTAAAAATGACTTAAATATTTTAATGTTTAAATATTTAAACTTTAATGATTTAATTACTCAATGTAAATTTCTTAAATATTTAGGATTTCTATTTTGAAATTTTAATTATATGTTAATATAATTGTATTTGTATTTTTAGGTATGTGGTGGTAGAGAATTTACGATATATGTTGTCGTCTTATGACTCAAATTCGCCATTATATTTTGGCTGTAGATTTAAACCATTTGTTAAACAAGGATACATGAGTGGTGGTGCAGGATATGTACTTAGCAAGGAGGCTTTACGTAAGTTTGTGGAAGAAGCTTTACCTGATAAAACAAAGTGTCGTTCAGATAATGGAGGTGCAGAAGATGTGGAAATGGGAAAGTGTCTAGAAAAAGTAAATGTAAAAGCTATGGATACTCGAGATCCACATGGCCGTGGAAGATTTTTCCCTTTTGTACCAGAACATCATTTAATTCCTAATCATGTAGATAAAAATTTCTGGTATTGGAAGTACATTTATTATGATACCAAAGATGGTCTTAATTGTTGTTCTGATAGTGCGATTTCGTTTCATTATGTATTACCTAATATGATGTATGTTCTCGAATATTTAATTTATCATTTAAGGCCATATGGTATTACGCACGGCGTAGAGAAAATTACTATGGATCAGTCAACCACCATATCGACTGAGTACTAGTCCATATACTATTCTTAATTGGAATACTGCAGTGATAAATAATTTTTGGTTATAAATTTTCAAACAAATATTACAAAAATCAGAAAAAGTATTTTGATAGTTTTAATAAATTAAAAGAGAAAGGAAAGATAAAAATTAAGAAATTTTGCGATATAGACATTTTTTCTATTGAAATTATTTTCTGTGCAAAGTAAGGGCTATGATACTTGAAAATGTATATCAGGTCCGACGAGACCCTAAGTTAATTAAAAATTTTTTTGGACTAATTTAAAATTTTCATATTTAGAAGCATTTTTATATGTTGTGTAATTAAATATAAAAATAAAAGAAAGAAAAAATGTAACATGATATAATGTATGAAAAATTATTTTATTTTAAATTAACGTTTAGAAAATTGCTACAGTCGGAAAAATCATGTTCCAATTTAAATGTCAGGTCTCGAATTATTTTTTTTAACTCCGAATTAAGAATTTTATCTGGAATAAATGTATACTCGGTTTTGTTCACTAGCGTATTCGAAGGCAATACTGCCGCCTAAATATTGCAACAAGATTCCTATGTCTTTACGCGATAATCTGACGAATGTGTGCAACGACTGTTGTGTGCGTATATGTATGAGCTGTAAAGTTCTATCAAATGTAAGGTTTTCTACTTAGGTGGTATTGTTTACCACCTTAAGTGGTAAGTCAGCTAGAGAATGAATTTCAGTGTATATCTATGGCTGTAAGTAAAAATGCCCATATCATCTATTTCCACATTCGAAATATTGTCATTTTAAATTTTGAATATCAGTTCTGATTAGTATTCGGTTAGATTGTATAACCTTATCTAGAAATATAACATTGTTTTATTAATTTTTTCTGATAAACACATAAATCATATGTTTTGCAAGCCAATTAACGAATAAATTAGAATTTTTTTAAATTGTGACATACAGACTTTTTCCTTACAACCACAGATATTAGACGAATTTTCGAAATCCTGCCTGACCCAACCTAACCATTACTCGACCCAAAGCTTGGGTATTCGCACATTCTTAATATAATATTAATATATTCACTGAAAGATAAGATTTGTGATATACTGTGTTGTTCACATAACTTGCACATCTCTAATAACGGATAATACTGAATTTTTAACGTAATATTATACAAAATAAATTTTCAGAAAATGAAACAAATTTCTTACTTAAAATTTAACATTTTTTAAAATATTTTGTCTTAATGATATATTCATTTAAAAAAGCGAAGTTGTTTTTAAGATCACTGAAACGTCTCCATCTACAAAAAAGTACAGGTATTACATAATGTACTGCTTCAAATCATGAAATTCTTGTATACAAATTTTTGGATACTTGAGAGTTACTTAAGGTATGCAAATTGCGCGAATCAGTCTATATTTATATTTTATAATATATATAATGTTTATACATACCTATAGCGATGAGAAATTTATAATTTTATTGCAAGAGCATGGGAGGATGTACACTGCTCTACAAATAAATGCTACAAGCATATTAGACATACTATCAAATGTTAACACTACATATATGCTGTCTTTTTTCTAATCCTTTAAAAAGTAATTCTCCCATTTCATAAAACTTAATACAATTGTTGTTAAAAGTAAAATGAATTAATTGATTAAGTGAAGTTTTATTCTTTAAATATGGAAGTAGAATTTAAAGAAACATACTTTGTTAAGATTTTTTTTATAATAAACAAAGAATACATATCTTACTTTACTTTTATCTTAGTGCAGAATTGTTTTCATAAATAAGTATTTCCTCAAAAACAAAGAGAAAAAAAGTAAAAAGTTACATTGTAATGATTTAATCTATTATCATTAGCTTATATGATAATTGTTATCAATAACTTATCCTTTTTTGTACATATGGAAAGTGCATGTTATAACTTTTCTTTTTCCTTGGAGTGATATGATACATGATTAACTTTATATTAATAATAAATTTTGCAAAAAATGAAAACATTGCATTGTTTCTATTATGCTTGCAACATCAAAACTGTAAAACATACATACACTTTGTGTGAAATGAGGTATATAATTATATATACACATAAAACTGTATTTCGTAATATTAATATAATAATGGTAATAATAATAATTNATAATAATCCCAATAATGATGTTCTACCCAGATAATAAATACTATAGATACAGTGTGAGTGTGGTGTGTGAGTAAATTAACCAATTAATTTTATAAGGGGGAGAGGATTAGGGGTTGCTATGTACAAGTCATATTTGTACTATGCGACTGACGCAATTAGCCATCGGCCTCCATTCAGACGCGCCCTGTATTCTCTTCTCTTGTCTTTTTATTTTTTCTTATATATTTTTTTCACTCCGTTTGTTCGCTCATTTGTTTGTATGTGAAATCATTTTTTTCCTAAGTTACAGGGAACAAACCTCTCTGTGCCCTTCTCTCATTCTCTTTTACTCTCTTACGCTCCTTCCGTTCATTCTCAATTATCTAATATCTCGGCGATGTCTCTCACTTCATAAATTATTTAAAAACAATATTTTACACTATTAATGTATGTATAATATATAGAGGTCACCTAATTTGAATAAAATTTGTCAAACAGCATCGAAAAATTGCGCTAATGGGTCCAGGAAACATGATAACAGTGACCCAGTGCCGCGCGAGCATAATATAATATAATATATAATTGTCGTACTTATCTCACACCAGGGGCTTGTACGAGGCATTTTACTTGTAAAAAAGAAGTATCGCCTCCCTATTCCGTTCTTCTTTTTTCATTTATATCATCTATATAAAATTAAAAAACAACGTAATATTATTTATATTACTTCGTCGTTATTAATAATAAAAGCTTTGTACAAAATTCAATTTACAATTAAAAACGTTTTGGTTATGTAATTTTCTAGAGATTCTGATTTGTAATTGAACTATCTACCGACAGAGAGGCAATTGTAAGTTAACTTTTTATAGCGCGCTCTCTTTTGTTTCCCCTTTTCTGCTGTTTATACGCGCGTACTCGTTCTCCCTTCTTTACCCTCTCACACTCTCTTTTATTCACTCTCGTTCTCTCACATGTTCATTCGTTCTATCAATCTTCCACATGCAATTCTATCTTTCATTCATCAGATTCCATTTGGTATGCGGCAATATACGGTTCTCAATAATAGTATTTTGTGTTATCTTTTTGCTTGTCGCGATTATTGGAAAACACAAAGTACAATCTATTTATTTTTTTTTTCACCTGCCGAATTACACGATTAGAAAAACATTAAGAAGAATTACTGTGCATCGATAATTATCAAGTTTACGCTATGATCGCGGCGCATTATCGTATTAATTTAAAAAAAAGCGAGTAAAAAAAAAATCGGTGTTTCGCATTCAAGGTTTATCGACTAATGGTCGAAGGATCGTTTTCTCTCAATTATCCAGGGAATCTCAAAGTCTCTAACAAACAGTTGAAGACGGATGTAGGAAACCAGTTGCTCTCGTAAAGCCCCAAGTGACGGTAGTAAAGGAGTGCATGAAAGAGGTGCACATACTGCACTACGAAGGGAGAGGGTGTGGGTCAGACGAGAGCTGCCGCTGCATGGTAGAGCTGCATGAGCGCTTGCACATGCACTGGCAAGCAGGATAGACGATCCTTCGTGTTTGCATCCACTGCGAGCCACGACAGTGCATTGTATCCCTCTAGCACATACCTGAAATGTTAATAAAGATAATGAAAGTGACAAGATACTAATTAAATTGTGGCTTTAAGATTAATATTTAGGATTTAAGGATGCAAAATTAATTAGAGGAGCAATATAAACCTGAGCACATCGGTGGTAAATTGTGAGTCTAATGGATGAGCAGTGAGTGCACTTTGTTGTTGCAACAGATCATCACTATTCTGCTGTATTGCTGGACTATGCAAATGTAAGGCATTCTTCAAGAACACTGGACAAACACCCTCGAGATGGGGACAAGCTGACCAAAACCATGGTGGCATTCGACCAGTTGGTGCAGTAGATACCAAATAACCAAGAGCAAGTGGTTGCTGCAATAGCGTTCCAACTTCTTCTGCTTGTTCAGCAACTGCTACCTATAAATTACAAAATATTTATTTAAAATTTTGTTGTGTAACTGTGATAACAATTACACATTGTATTTCGTTATATTTAATTTATATTTTTAATTATGTATAATTTAATTATTACCTCTTTTTCAATACCTATTTACAATAATTCAAAAATTACAATTACAAAAAATTCTATTTCTAATTTTTTTATGATAACTATACTTTTTTATACCATCAGTAATTATTCTCTAGTATTTTATTTATTTATTTATATATATATATATCGAAATGTTCTTTTATATTCATTTTATAACCATTATATCTATTTTCACATTCTGTAGAGCTGTATTGAAAGTAACAGGCTACAATTTGTATATTCGAAAATAGTAAAGGAATAATTATAATAATATATTTTAGATGCTATTACATAATTATCTTTATTATTAACATTGTAGAACCAAACGTAAAATATTATCATGAACTGAAATTAACGTCGACTGAAACTTTTAAGTTATATTTAATTTTGACTTACTCTTGGTGTGTTGCTGCGTGGAAATGGACTACCAGGACCATCATGATTGCCTAAACCTGAGCCACCACCATCTCCACCTAGTGGGGATCCTTCAGGTCTATGTGGACTACCACTAGGACTTTGTCCTCCACCCGCACCAGTCTCTGTCCATACATTGAAGATATCATTGAAGTCTCCCATGCCTTCCATACCTTCTGCCATATCGTCGTTTAGCGCAGAAAATAGCTCATCATCTCCTAATTCTGGTACATTAATATGCTGCTCTTGAAATGCAGTTTGTGATGACTGTGGCAGAAAAATAATTATTCTTAGATATTTAAAAGTTGCAAATATCTAATAACGAATTATGTGGTGGAACTTTATTTTTTAAGATAACTTTTTATGAAGATTTTATGAAATACTTACTGATAAGTAGTTACAAATATAGAAATAACATTAACTTTAATCATCTTGTCATTATTTAAAATAACCTATTAATAATTAATCATTTTAGGATAAAATTTAAACTTATAGTATAAATAATATAAATATATAATGAGAGAAGCATAATAAATTTGTCAGTTCCTATAATAATAGTTAATTAATAATTATTAATATTATTTTTTTATACCAAAATTTTTTGTTGTAGATTCTTAATCATTCTTTAAATACATATTTGAATAAGTTTAATCATTCTCGTGAACAATTATAAATATATTAAATTTTAATAAACTACTTTACTTCAAAAATAAGATTTATAGACTTACCTGTGTGGTGGCAGATGTAGGAAAAACGAGGATGTGAGTGCATGTAACATCTTGTGGTGTAGATAATTGGCAGTTTACCGAGGCCTGACTAAACCGTTCATCAGGTGTAAATTGATCAGCCATAAGCCTGAGAGTTGAATCTGGTTCAAGGGAGACTAAACAGGCGCTAAGCACACAAGGTGCTGCTGACGGATATAAGAGACTGCACTGGCCACATATTTCTTTTAGATGTTTAGAAGCTTTGAGGAGTGCTTTTCTGGATAGTAACCAGCTCCAACCTTTCAGCTCACCATGTCCAATACGTCCTACACGACCTACTACTAATCTCCAAGGTTGTACCTAAGTACAAAAATATTCTTTTTGAACATAAATCCCTCAAAATTACTCAAATATTAAGCATTATAGTTTATATTACTACAATTTTATTTCATATTGTTTAGGATAGTAATTTTGAATTTTATTGAAATCGAATTTCTTGACTTTACTTAAATATAAAAATGTTATATTCAATATATTAGATTGTATTAGATGAGCTACTTACACCTTGTGACATTACACCAAGTATGAAATCCATCAATTTTTGTAATCCAATTCGTCTGGCTGAGGCGCGTTTTCTTCTTTTTCTATTGGGTATATCGATGTTGATAGTAGCCGTTTCAAATATTTCACCTCTATCATCGGTTGCCACCGCAAATAGCCAAGATTGATCTTCACTAAGGCAGTAGCTCAGATACAAAACTGTACACTCTTCTGGTCCAGCAATGCCAAAAGACTCTGGTGCTTCACTTTTTGCTCTCAAAGGGGCAAGGACGTAGGCTGGTGAGTACAACCGGTACGGGGCTCTGTTTCGTTCCTGATGTATAGTTGCAAGAGTATTACTATAAGACTGAAAATGATCGAATCATGGCCTGCTTTCTCTTAACTATTTTTTATCGTTTTACCGTTATTAATATACGGGCAACGTAGTTAACTTATTTTATGCAACAGATTGAATATAAAAGATACAAAGTAAGATCTTACATCTTTACTCTTAAGGAATATATCTGCTGCGGCAGCGGTACCAAAGCCAGTGAGACTTTTTACCGTAGAGTTATGATTTAATAATCGGCGACCCTGCAGAAACACGTTCAGTGCCAAAGCTCTCATTTCATCTTGTATCTTGCGCCTTTCTCTAGCTCGTCCTAACTCCATTATACTTTCCAAGGATATTATCTAAAAATAAAAATAAATTGAAAATTTATTAGCAAGTTGTACATCTTGCGGTATATTAATGTGATTCGAATTATAATGTAGCAAAAGTTGAATATTAATCGTCAGTAAGATATATGTAATGAAAATGTTACTGTTATGCTACAGGAAAAATATATCTATTTGTTTCTTCTTTATCTCTTTCTAATCCTGCCGTTTGAAAGCATTTAATAAAACATAAGAAAAATTGCAATTTGATCGCACCTGCACGTTGATATTGGATCTAATGTTTTCAGGCATGCTATTAACTGCTGTTGAATATGCACGCAACAGAGCTAAAATAGCAAGTCTCCGACGATCAGGATCTTCAGGACCTCCCAACGAGAAAGGTTCTACTAAGTAAACGACTACAGCGGGAGGTTCGACTTCTTCTTCATCTGGACCCGATGTGGTATTAGTGTGTATCGTGGCAGTTTGTGAAGTTGGCGTTGTATTACCGGTATTAGAATTAGCATTTGTTGTTGTGTTCGATGATGGAGTTTCACTTCTAGGATTCTCTCCTTCTAGAAATGTGCAAATTTTATGTATCCTGTATGTTTAAATTATTTTCTTTTTTAACGAATCTCAATGTACGTAAAACCTCTTTAATTAAATACTGCAGATGAAAACATGTCTTGTAAACAAAAATTTCAAAGTGAAAAGATATAAAATATAATTAAAAAAAATTGTTACGTATGATATAATACAAACATGAAATGATTTTAATATACGAATTTGGAATTTTTAATCTTTGCTTTAAATTAATTAGTTAAATTAATTAGTTAAATTATATTATTTAAAAATATTGTTGTTGCTCTTATAAATTATTATGACTGTATTCCTATTATTGCAATTATTTTATATGCATTTATAAAATTAAGAATTCGTGGATACTTGGAGATATTTGTAAATTACTTTGTCTTACAATAACACTGATGTAAATTGTCCTTAAAGTTTGTATAATAATATTACAAAATGATCAAAGAAAGTATTCATTCATAAAACATACCAACTGATTCAGGTTTATTTGTCATTACATCAGGTGTGGCTGGCATTGCATCAGTAACAGCAATAGTCGTTTGTGGCTGTTGTTGCTGTTGTTTGTTGGTCGATTGCGCGTCTCCGGGATCTAACAAGCTTCGATCTTGAATAACCTGTGTTAAATATGGAGCTAATCGATGATTACAGACTTGCGCATATAATCGCAACAATTCTCCTAATTGATTTTCTCCTAAAAGCTTAAACCAATCATCTACTGGTTGCTTGGCTTGTTTCTGTACAGACAATTTTCCTACGCGAAGTATACCATCGCGTAATGCTTTTGAAATGGGTGTATGCCTTCCTAGTCGGCAAATCTGAAAAAGATCAAAGTTTCATAATGTAAGATGAAAACATTCATCAGTACATTATTCAAAACATATTTACTTACTTCATATGTAGTTGATAATTCACGGAAAAATGATTTCACTTTATTAATAACACAATCGCTGTCAGGTGCTACCACCACATAGGCAACATCTCTTGGTCCAGCATATGGCTCTAAGAGTAGTTTTTCCCAGTAGCTTAAAGCATAAGGTGATAAGGATAACCAATCCCGATCATACCCGACAACTAATGCAGGTATTGGTTGAGGTTCACAACGATCATCGGTTCCCCGACCAGCTAAACGATGGAATTGTCTCCAGGTCAAAGGACCTGCGACAGTATATGGTGCTTCCCACATTCTAGTAGTACATTTTTTTTGCACTGCATCTTGCAAAAGCGGTTGTAAAGCTCTCATCATTCGCACAATATCACCACTGCACTGAGGACCTTTTGCTCTAAGAAACACCCATCGATGCACTCCAATTACACGATTAGTCCTTTCATTGTGCGTACCATTAATTTTACCCTGATCGAGAGCCGCTAGCGACACTTCGTTCCCATCATTAAACTCCAACATATTCACAGTAGGTGCGAGCATTGGGTAACTTTTCATTGCAGCATAAATCCTGGATGCTCTATAAAGACTACTTGCGGAGCTCTGTATGATCAGGCACTGTTCTCTGAGCAATTCTAACACATTAGGTGGTATCACATCTAAACCTTCCGATGGTTTACCTCCTGCACAAGCTACAGTGACCAAAGATGCTTTCTTTTTCTCTGCTGGATCTTCTGCAATACCAGTGATTTCCATTTCGTCTTCGTAGAACAGGCCAGCTTGGTGAGCTAAACGTCGATTTACAATCGCACTAAAACCGCAACTGCATCTAATCTGATCATCATCTTGGAATAAAGCCCCGCCTGACCACGAATGTGTAAGATACACGCCAGCATCAGCGCCTTTAATATTACCAACTACCTTTGGACCTGCATTGCATACACAAAGACTGCAACTGTCGAAATTGTGATCGCGGAAGATATTAAGCACAGTGTCACCTAAGAGGATATTCACTATGAGAGAGTTCGATTCTGGTGCACGAGTGGGACCTGGTGTATCAGCTTCAATACTATTCAAATTTTTGTTCAGATAAGAAGAAGTGGTAGATGTGGCTGGGCTCGGTTGATCATACGGCGGTGGCGGTGGCCTTCCGGAGATAGTTGTTGAACGATATGGTGCTCCTAACGGTGCTGGGCTCGGAGGGCACGGTTGTTGTTGCACCGAACCAGGTCTAGTTGGTGGAAGTGGTTTATCTGAATTATTGGAAGTAGGGTTGCACTGCCAAGAAGGTCTATATATGCAGTGCGATGGCAGTGTAACAGGTGGTAAAGATTGACTGGGTAGATTTGTGAGAGGAGCATATTTGGAAGAACCAACCATCTTACAGATGGACGTAGGTTTGAACACGTAAGACCAATCATCAATTGGCTCTTCTTGAGGAGATCCCATATTTGGATAGATGTCAGGGAGATGCCTAAGTGGTCGTTGAGGTACAGAAAGTTCCGTCTGGTCCATTAAAGGGTCGTTTAACTGACAAGGCGAGGCAACAGGATTATGCTCTAAGGATGGTGGTGTTGGAAACATTTTGGAAAGCTCTTCTGGTCGTAATACACCTACTCCCCGATTATTATGTCTGTTATTTGCGTCCACTCTTGTTTCTTCATGCAGGCCACCAGACCTATTCGACTCTGGTGGAGTTTGTACTTGAAGCTGGTTTAAATTCTGTAAAAAGTATCATCTAATTTGTTACTCTAATTACAAATATTTAATTAGTATTACATAATAGGAAGGAAAAAGAAAAGTCAAAACATACGGTTTCATCGCTAGAAGTGTCAGGATCAGAATTGTCAAAGATTTGATCTAAATCTTTATAGGATGCTTGAAGACCTTCGCTAGTAAATAAAGATCCTGGTTTAGAAGGATCATCTCTTTGTCGTCTAAGTCCGTCAACGCCTGTACCATTTTCTTCACCTGTTGCATCAAACTCGTATGGATCTGTTCTTCTTCCAATGCAATCTCCCTATCAAATGGTAATAAATATAACGTATAGAAAAGTGGCAAGTAATAATACCTCATGTAAATGCAAAAATCACTTACAACATTGACATTTGGTTCTTGTTTAATTTCTAATTTGGGTGTTTGAGATTGAGGAATCTGAGAATTCATTGGTGGATACAAAGTATTGCTCCGCACATTGACTGGACTGGTATTAGATTCCTTAAAACGTTTTACAGGGTGATTGAGCCATGCTTCTTGTGTTGAATAATCATAGAGCCAAGGTAATGACTGTTCGTTTTCTAAATATATATCCTCACATTCTCTAGAGGCTAAGACTGGTCGTTTTAATGTTGGTCCAGGAGCTGGACTATGCACTTGATTATTACAAGCAGAGGAAGTTGACTTTGGGCCTTGAGAAGGTGTTAGTGGTGGGGCAGTGTTTGTATGACTGGGTGGTGGTTGAGGGCTAAGAGTAGGCATTGTAGGCTCTGCTGGTGGAACCGATGCCGGTTCGGAATGTGGTGTTGGAAGAGGTGAAGGTGCAGGAGATCCCGGTGAGCCAACAGATGGAACTGGTAGACAATCTCCTCCTGTTGGTGGTCCCCTTGAGTAAGAAGGAGGTCCGCCTGGTGGTGTACTTGGCGCTTCTGTTCTGTTCAATACAGACCTATTTCAATTAAGAAATAGAATTATAAATTAAGATTTTCTGTAATTCAAACATTAAATAAACATTAATAAATTTGATAATTATAATTGATATTGACAAACTGATACATGCTAAACAAGAAATAATAGAAATATAACTATCACCATGAATGTTACTGTGAGGAGAGTTTTATGATACAATATCTACAATCATTCCACTAGTTACAAAGACTATTATGAAAAGATAGTTCTAATATATTTTTTTGTTAAAAACCATGAAAAACTTAATTTTATATTTACATATAACGAAAAGTAGAAATTATAATACTGACATAAATAAAATATATATAAAAAAATAACAATTATAAAACTCATGCTTGGGTTATGAACAACAATGTTAAACACACATGCAAAGCAAGGAAAAAGGAAACAAAAATGTTTTGTAAGAAATATATTTTTCTACTAAATTATTACGATATAACTTATTTAGTATATATGCAAGTAGAATCTAACTATATAGTAATACACGATATAATAAATGATAAGAAATGATATAAAAAATAAAGTAATTAGTTAATTTTATTTACGTTTAAAATATAGTTTAACCTTTACAATATCTTACTTAGATATGAATTATGTATGAATATACTTACAATAATTTGTATTAATAAGCACACATATGCAACAGATCCCATTTAAAGTATATACAAAATTAGTAAGACTTGTGCGCTGTCATTTATTAAGATAAAATAATTAAAAAAAAGGCTTCTTCTTGTGTATACTTTACCACGGTTAATATCTATAATCTTTTAAAAAATCTGAAGTCCCCCTCGCAAGAAAAGGAAAGAAAAATATTGCACAATGATGTTTGATTAATGCGTTATTCGTGCAATTAGATTTAGTTACTCTTATGTCTAGATAAATAGCGGAGCTTTCATAAGCGATGTGAATTAAAAGATGACGTTATGGCATTATAACGATCGTACGATATTGGCATTATTGTGGTGATGAATTAATATATGGAAAAAAAAAAAGAATAAAATGATTTTCTCATTCATATCGGGGCAGAAATTACCCACCTGGGGGCATTAGCAGGGACAGAGGGACAAGCATCCCACTGGGTGGTAGAGCGTCGATGAAACGGTACGACCCTCCGTCCACCTTTATCTACTCTCTCCCTCTGAACCTGAGAGGAGGCCAGGCTCTTCCAACCCCCGGGGGTGGCATACCTGCAACCGACGTATTTAATATCTTGTTTTTCCATATGTTTACTTATTTTTATTGTTCTGGTTTACTAAACAGCAACGTGTGGGGCAAAGACAGATAGATACCCTAGTATCGATTTTTTATTATCTTTGCAACCTTCCAAATCTACGTATATTGTAATAATACACAATGTAAAAGTCTTTTGAAAATGTATGCATTGCTAAATATAAACAAGACCTATTAGTTGACTATTTGTTTAAAGTAAAAAGAATAATACTTTAGAATTATATTTGTTACTTCGAAATCTTTCTACAAATGAATTTATAGTAATTATAATTTTTATTTTATTTCAGTATTTAATATTTTAATTTCAATTTTTTTTTTTTTTTTTTTATT
>NIJG01000034.1:1398090-1415218 GCA_002201625.1 Euglossa dilemma | reverse complement strand
ATAGAACATTTGGAGGAATTTAATAAGTATTTTTAATAGAGATATTAAAGATATTGAAGATATTTTAATAAGTAATTTAATAAGTAAATTACACGATATATTACTTAATTTAATTACGCGATAAATTACTTAATTTTCATTTTGATACGTTTATTAAAATTGACACGCAGTGGAAATTGTAATGTAACCAGAACATAAATTTATATAGCACTGAATAAAATATTACGATTTTTAATATCAACAACTGACATTAATAACTTCAACTGACACAGTAATTACTTTACTTTGAATGATATACATTGTATGATTTCAATTTCTTTCTTATTACTGCAGTTTTCCATATGCACAACTGCACAAGTACGTATGTATTTGAAACAGAGTAATATCATGATAATTAATATCTGTCACGTAATTTCTTGAGTATCCAAAATAATGTAAAGCTACGTATATTTATCAGCTTTAACCATAATTTTCGTTGGCTTTAAAAATATTCGGCACTTCCTTTTTTATATAAATTGCAACACATGCGTTAAAGAAATATAATTTGAACATGAACTTAGAGTTAGAAATAGAAAAATCGATAGAAAAGGAAAAAGAGACAGTACTTATTTCGAATCATTAGCAAACCTATAATTGTTGGTATATTTCAACAGTCATTAATGATTAATAGTTTTTTAAATACATTTTATACTGTATTCCTTTTGTTTATTATATAATTGCCTCGATCACTACAGAAAGATTATTAGTAATTTAGATAAAACTGTTAATTACCTGTTATGTTTTGATAATGCGTAATCTATTTAAACAATTTTTGAAGCTGCGATACTTTAAGGTTATGTTGTTATTTACTCGATAGTTGTGTGTAATATTCCTTGTTTTTTGTTGTTTAAAAATCGTAATGTCGACACTGTGAGTAGTAATAACGATAGAACAAAATAAAGTATCTTTACACACTTCCTCGTTATTCGGTATAACGTATATAAACCGCGGCGCCACTGTAAGCACGTCTGTCTATCGTATGGCGCCACGACGTGTCTGCTGGAGTAATAAAGGCACGCGCAGCCGCGAGCAGGTCGCGCGCTTCTCAGCCAATCAAACGCGCGCCTTTTCTTACGTCACATTGCCAGCTGACATAACCGGAACAAATTCAAATAAGAGCGGAAACTTGCTATAGTATTAAATACAAAAACTAGTATAAAGTCTGATGATTCTTCTTATCAACTATCGCTAATATCGTTCAATTTCTTTAATTCTTTAATTTTAACCCTATTGAAAATTGTGGATTTCTTTTTACTCTACTATGTACAAAATTTAAATATATTTAATCATTGACCAAAAATTAGAAAATACTTTATTTTGTCAGTAGTATTTGTATATACTACAAACAATATATCAATCGTCATAAGTAAATTATTACTCTTGAGATAGATTAAAGAGATAGAGAGAAGAAAAATCGTAATTTTCCATTTCCTTATCGATATTACATCTCGATGTTTGCTTTCGATTAACCCTTTGCACTCGACGATTTTTTTTTCTCACAGAAGAGTAGAAATTTACAGATTTTCTCCTATAAAACTGACGTTATTTTTTTTATAGTAGTAAATAAATAATCGTATAATAATTAACACGTCGAATTTGATTTCGATATGTCGCATATATTACCTTAAATTTGATATATTAATTAATAATTGATCTTCGAAATTTCATGGTGACTGACAGTCGTCTCTCGAGCGCGAAGGGTTAATAAATGTGAAATTTGATTCGACAGATTTTTAAACACCGTAATAATTATCGGAAGGGAAGGAGTAATTTATATTTATAAGAGGAACGATCGTATTGTTTGAAAAGAGAAAAGATTGGAAAAGAATCGATTGGAAGTTAAGGACGCACGGTGGCGCCTATCGTGTCGACGCGACGAAATAATCAGTGAGCAAAGGCGCCCATCGTAACGCTACGGGGCTGTCAAGCTTGCTGATCAATACAAGCAAGGCGACGTGCAAGGCCGCCCGCGTGGATTCAACTCGCGGGTTCGCCACATTCCCTCGTTCCATCTTGCCATACGCGTCTCTATTCGTATTCCTTTTCTCCCACGGTATCCTTTCATACAGTCTTTCTCTCTATCGCTTCCCATTTTTAATCCCCCTCCCCTTTCTCAACCGTTTCTTCCCCCTTCTTCACAATTTTCCACTAATTTAACGGTGATATATTATGAATTATCAATAAGGCGTAAAATGTTTAGACATAGATGTAACAATTTGAGTTGGTCATTGAATCGTGAAATGTTAAAACAATTTTTCTTGGAATTTCATGATATAAATTACATCAATAGTCGTCGTAATCGTTATATAANCACAATTTTCCACCCATTTTTTTCCCTTTTCGAGTTTTTACAATTTTTGTACGTATTCTACGCTTTGCATTTCCTTCTCAAGATTTAATACACATACTGTTGAATAAATCATTTATTTTCCACCCCTTTTTTCCTCCTTTTTCATCAACATGCATACCTTTTTATAGTTTTTACAATTTTTAATCTCTGACGTATTCTACGCTTTACATTTCCTTATGAAGATTTAATACACATACCGTTGAATAAATCGTTTAAAAAATATTTTTTAATATTAAACTGATAATTGCGAAGTTTTTAAATAAGTATCTGCTCGAAATTAAATTATTATATAATTTAACGGTGATTTTGCTACCGTTTCTTAATGACAAACATACGATATAAACACTCTTGATAAGCAAATTTGAAAATTTAATAGCACTTCTGAATCCTGAACATTTCTAATGTTAAAAAAATATTATCAAGGATAGAAAATTCGCTAAATTTCAAAATTATAAAATACACTTTCCTATAGGAATAAAAGTTATGTTTTACAGTAAAAATCTGACACGACTAGGAACCGCGTATGTTAACAAAG
Source organism: Euglossa dilemma (assembly GCA_002201625.1). Lineage (NCBI taxonomy): Eukaryota > Metazoa > Arthropoda > Insecta > Hymenoptera > Apidae > Euglossa > Euglossa dilemma. Next base: position 1,412,294 of record NIJG01000034.1, on the reverse strand, counting down.
ACATTTCAAAACCGACTTTAATTTATAAATATCGATAATTTATGGTACTCCGTTTAAATTTTTTACTTGACTCGTTCGAACGTTGAAAACAAAAGCAACATATGGAAGGATAAAACGGTGTAACAAAGTGTCGAGGCAGCCTTTACCAATTATAATTCTCAATGCAACCGATTGCAATTCGCATAGTTCGAGTCGAAAACACGGTTGTACATCGAATTATTGATCGCACCAGGAGAGTGAACAATGCCGAACGGCGTATCAATGAAGACAGAAGAAACTGTACAATCTCATTTTTACAACAGAGGAGTGTTCAGTGCGCGTAGAACGCAGCTACAGCTGTAAATTCCCATTTCTGTTACTGCCCTCCTTATACGCTTGCCGTTAAAGCAGCACGAACATTACATTCACGTGCGTAACGAAGCGGAATTCTCTTGCGTACAAGCCACTCGAAAGTGGATAGAGTACGCCTGTACGATGCCACCGTCGTTCCTCTTTCTTATTCCTATGAAATCGTACTTCCTGCGTGAATTCTTTCAACTTTGTTCCAACCAACTCGTTACTCCTTATTTTAACTCCCTTTTTTTTTTTCGTGAACATTACAAATTTTAGCCATGGATTAGTATAATTGTTTTTCGACTATACGGTGGATTTTTTAAGTAATTGTATGTAGCGTTGATATATTTCATTTCAACTTTGTTCCGACCAATCTGTTACTCCTTATTTTAACTCCTTTTTTTCTTTCTTGCGAATATTACAAGTTTTAGCGATGGGTTAGTATAATTGTTTTTCGAATGTATGGTGGATTTTTTAAATAGTTGTATGTAGCGTTGATATTAGAATTAAAATTTCTTGCATTAGTGTATTATGTATTTTTTTTTATAGTATTTTATGTAGTATTTTCATTAGTGTTTTGAATTCATACGTTTGTTTTGTTCCTTTTTAAATATGTATTTATAAATTGTTCAATTAAAACGTAGAAATTTCTAGTTATGAAAAAAACCGACGGCGAGTTATATAGTTAAACACGCTGATAAATGCATCTCCGATAAAAATTATTTTTGCAACGTTGACAAGACATTGGAATCATTTTTCAATATGACAAAGTTTACATAGGAGTGTTTCTTAAGTTAACTATGCTGATTTATATAGCGTAGCAAAATATTAAGTTATAATAGTTTTATTTTGATCGTATAATTATTTTATCAGTCCTTAAATTTTTTAATTATACTTTAACGCTTATTATTTAGTTGTAAAGTTAGATTTGTTAAAGAAATAAAGATGTGTAATTTAAGTTTGGAATACATCCTAACTTTGAATTTCAGTCAATACATGTTTTGTAATATATTAAAGGAATAAGTTATTAAAGTCTAAAAATGAAAGTTAAAAACCTATATCTTGTATGAAAATATTACAATCTTTTTCTTTTTTCTTTAGCTTTAAAAACAAAGTAAGGTATATGTATTTAAAACATGTGGTATATTTTACCATATATAACTTTTTATAAATTTGCATACAAACTCCATGTAAAGGAGAAATACTATGGCAACTGCATAATAATTTATTTTTTCCTCTGTATGCTTAAAAGTTCTAGCTTTCACAAATACAAACAATTTTTTAAATTTGTTATNTTAATAAATGTTAATCTTTTCTACTAATTTAATTTATAAATAAGTTATATAGATTTGATTTTCAGTTTAAATCAAAATTTTTAAGGAAAAGTTTAGATCCTATTAGACTATTTTGTTTCTATTTGTTCTTTAACAGAAATACATATTTGCAAAAGTAATGTCCAAATTTGTTAAACCTTCAAGTAAATTATCTCATTGACAAATTTTCTAAGGAAATTGCACGTGACTTGTATTATTCTCGTTATTCAATCTTCTTTCTTATCTATATATACATAAAAATTTAATCTATCCACGTATTTCTATTTTTTACTCTTTTACTATAATCTTTCGATTAAATTAGTTATTTCTTCTTATTTCATCATATTTTCTTAGTCACATAAAACAAATAAGAAATATTTCTACACTCTTAATGAAATTATCGAAAATTATGAAAAAGATATTTCATACAACAGTTTTTAAAACGTATAGATAAACTCTTTCTTACAAATATAAGAATTTTAAACTACTAATTTTATCAAACTTCTTTTTATTTCCAATATTTCCTTTAAGAAAATTTAAACAACGACAATCTGAAAGGATAAACCAAGACCTATTTCAACTTTCACCCTGTTCTAAATAAAAAGAATTCTTCCATAGACACATTTTAAAAACACCAATCATTTCCATTCAGTACAGTACCACCTCTTTCAATTACCTCGTGCGTTTCAAATCTCAGAGTTTGTCACAAATATTTCTATAAAAATTCCGGCGAAGAAACGGTAAAACCGTCTAGAGAAGAAGAAACGAAACCTTCTGAGGATTCAACGCGTTCGAAAACGGGTGTAGACACGAGTACATAAATCAATAGCTAGGCAACGCAATACTTGATTTGTTTATGAACGATCGCGCTTCACGGTTTTTCCGTATTGATCAGCCCCCGTTCGCATTTACATATTTTACGTGGTTACGTATCACTCGGGCAGATGCGTGAATAAAATCGGGCGGGCAAAAAGACGCGGAGAGGAGAGGCGAATGATTAGAGAGACACTGAGTATTCTCTATTATATCAGTCGGTTGCGGTGATTTCTCGGGCGAGATACGCGAGGCACGCGGCTTCTTCGCCGACCAAGTCACTCGGCTAGATTATGCTGAAACTGGTGCTCCGTGGAGAGAAACAGGAGAAGCCGAAGGGGGCTTGACCAGCCTAGGTGAAAGCCTTGCACCGCGAGGACGTCACGTGTTAAGACTACAAGAGAGTTTACACACTGCTTCGGTTTTCAGCTCGCCACTTTTGCTTCACGCTGACCTCGGCACAGCCCCCCATCGCCGCCGCGACCAATTTTTAGGACCGCCATTTTCAAACCGGCAAAATCCCATCTAAGTGAAAATCCAAAAGCAACTTTCGCGCGTCCGATTAAAAACCATTCAATTATTCTCTTCTCTTCTCTTCTCTTGTCTTGGAAATCCTGATCATCTCAATTGGACCACGAGTGTAGATTTTATGATTACTATGTGATTTCTTATATTTTCACTCGGTTGTTACCTGTCGGTTATATACACGCGTGGATAAATATAAATCGAATAAAATTGAAATTAAAGAGTGACGATGAATACGCGATTTTTAGAATATTTAGGATTTATCGATGATCTTGGTTAACAAATTATCGAGGCTCGTATCGCGCTGTTTATAACGGTAAAGAAAGAGAGAACCGTGACAAATGAATATGCCACGTATTAAATAATTTGTAGCTAAAGCAGTTCAGCAAGTAGTACCAGCTACTTTCAACTATGTTTGAAAGTTGCTTCCATCCTTTTTTTTTTAATTTTATTTTAATGAACGATGCTATGCACGGAATACATTTGTAACGAAAGCTTTGGTTCTTAAAAATTTCGTTTTACTTTCATTCTATACTGTTTTTTATATATTTTTGTATATATTGGGTTGTTCAGAATGTTATTCCGTTTTTTTTATGCGGCTGAAATGTGAAGTTGGCTGTGAACAAATACAATTAGGTCCGTTAAATTGGAAAAACGAAACGACTTTCCGAACGACCTAATATTTTGTACATTTCGTAACAAATTATAAGTATTTCACTTTCGTTTCGTTAATTTCTATACAGATTCCGCATATTTTATCCTAAATTGCAATTTTTGCAAAATTGCGAATAAGCTTTATTCGATTGAAATGAATTAATATTTCGTGATTATTCTCAAGCCGATTTCAAAGCGTAGAAAATACTCAATTGTACGATACGCTGATAAAATAACGCGTAATCCCAAATAAGTTCTAGAAGACGACATGACTGCGTGCATTTCAATCATTCCAACGTCAACGAAGTAGGGAATTCACGTTCTTCTTGTTATTTCACTAACGCAGCTTTTTGTTGCAATCTGTGTCAATGATTCTTCAAATTTACACATATTTCATTTACGTGTCACGATAAAATACTTATTTATTAAGGTGAAGATAATATATGCCGTGAATTTTTCAACCCGTGAAAACGAACAAAAATTTTAAATAAGTAAAAAAATTCGATGCGAAATTTTGATCGATGTTTTTAGTAGGAGAACGAACATGTTTGCTTTTTCAATAGGTAGGATGAATTAATTGTAGACTCGAGAGACCTCTTGAGGTGGTAAAAATGAATGAGTTGTGTGTGTACCCGAGTTGAGAACCACTGCGACCGAGCATTGCTCCTACCTGGCCGTTGCAGCTCGAATTTTACCGTGAATACAAAGTAACTATAAAGCTGTACACAAAAACCGCCTTGAAGTTATTCCGTTCGAAACATCTCAAGGTTTTTGCCGCTTAAAAAATTATATATACCGATCGCTTGAAATATCTATGTAACTTCTGATAAATTTCAAGCCCATTTTCTTCGTTCAACATATAGAAAAAATTATTTTTTTTATTTTTTAATAAACGAATCGTATATAAGACAGATAAGAAAATAATAAAAAAGAAAAGTATTTGATATTTTCTAATTACGGAAATTGTAATTGTAGAATTTTTACATATCTTTCTAAACACTTTCTTCTTTTTTTAATTTTGAAAATGAGCAAAAAATAATTTTGGAATTAATGTATGCTATATTCCCAAATCATATTACGTTACGTATTCCTTCGAAGAAAATTTCGAAATAATTTCTCGAATCGAATTCGTGTGAAACAGCGAACGACAACGATCTGTCGTGGACATGAACGAATTTCATCGGGGAAAGCTACGGGAGGAATCAAAATGAAAGCATAGTTTTTCCTGCGACTGACAGAGCAGGTCTGACACGACATGCAACTAAATTTCCCTGAACTTTAACGCAGGCACAGTGAAAACCGGTGGTACGGGGAAAAAAAACTGCGAAAATAATCGAAATTAATATTAATATTAAGAATGAAATATTAACGCTTCGTGAGCATCCGTTTCTCGATGGTTTCTCCTAACCAACTATCGCGATCTTTGTCAAATATGTTATCTCGGTGACGTTTCGGTTGGAAAATTTCCTGGAACCATCTTCGTAAGACCGTCTTACTTATTCTACGGTTATAAAAACGAACGCGACTGCAAAAATTAATCGAGAAAAAGAGGAAGGAAAAAAAAAGAAGAAGAAGAAATGAAACGGACTCTAGTAAGCTCATTCAGAGCGTGGATGTTTTGATCGACTGTTCGTGGGAATGCGGTGTGCTGAGAGTGTAACAGAAAAATGTGTCTGTCTCGCCGTTATACTCGCGATAAGTATGTGTATACATGAGTCGCGCGCATACTGCATGGTCAAAATGGAGAGAGAAAGAGGGAGAAGACAACCTAGAGGCCTTGCATACAGGCCGTTTCTAAAATAAGTGGTCAAACTTCGAAACGATATACCGCCAGTCCTACAGATAAAAGAAATACTTTAGCTATAATTTCAGAGACACTCTATTCCGCTTAATTGTCAACCATTTTTTTCTCCAACGTTCGTTTATCTAAGTCGACGTATTATCACTCGTGCGTTATGCGTGAAAGAGTTTTACGCGTGTATATAAAAATTAAAAATACTTGCTTCGCATTGTAAAATTTCCAAACATTTTATATATATACGTAGACATTATTCGTATTACACTGACGCGTTTTGATATTTGTATACGATGACGTTTAGCACGGTTTATGCATTAAGAATATCTCTGCTTTTAATATCTACTCGCATCTTGGGACCGAGTTATAGTAAATTCTTTTACCATATGTTCGAAAAATATCTGCGTGAAAAATCAACAGACGGAAGAAGTACTTGGTTAACGAGAAGTATCTTTTAGCAATGTACGCGGTACTGCTTGTAAACATAACACTCGATAACAATTGATAAGGTATTGTAAAAAATCGAATTTATCGTAGAAATTTCGGTGAGAAATGTAACGAAGTAAACGTCCGATCAAAAACATAGGTCACTTGTATTAATGGTTTGAAACTCGTAAACGTAGATAGGAATTTATAGAAGTACGTATATATGTATGTATCATCGGAAAACTTTCGAACAATACTCGCGAAGAACAAATATAATCAAGCTTGTCACGTGTAAACTACGTTTAATCGCGTTTAATCACATATCTTCTGAGCAGAAACGACGTTTCACAATTTCACAAATACGCCAGAGACATTCTCGGAAATTTGAAAGAAACGAACGGACGAACGGCGGTAATTCGAGAGAAAACTATTTTCACAGAAGTGGTTGCATAGTTGAGGCAAAAAAAGAAGCGGAATACGCTCCTGGTATTAGAGCACCTATTTTCGAGACATCCTGTAGGCGAGTGGAAGTGTACGAGGAATCCATATACATCGATAGGTTGGTATGTATCGGAGAAGCACGTTTGAGGTTCGTCGGGTTCAACGAAAAGGAGTTCCTAGACTCGCCGGACCAGAGCAGACGAGGACTTTCGAGCGGTGCAAACAATGTCTGACACAGTTTTCTGGCTCCGTTGAAAGGCGAAAGGAATGTTACGAGAGACAATCTCGTTATCTGTTGGGGAGAAGAGACGAAAGCGGCGCGTTTTCAACAGTTTATCGAGAAATCACTAGTAGAGCACCAACTACACAACACGGGGAAACAGTTGAACGATATTCACTAGGATAATGAACGGATAGATGCAGCAGCCTCTGGTCAGCCCTGCTGCAACCTCCTTAATTCTCTCACGAGTGGAAAACTCAGGGCCGACATGAATCAGGCATGACATTGGGTCGCATAAACTTCAAATCCCACTGACGCGCACATACATGCCTGCGCATGTATATAACCGCTTATATACGCGCATATGCGCGTATATGGACGTATATATAGCGTATGTACATGCATCTATGTACGTATATGTATGTATACACGCATATACGTAGTATATACAGAGGAATGGAAGGGAGGGGAGGGGAGTGCCGCGATACACAACACCGACGTCGACACGAACGATCGAGTACTGCCCACGGGAATTCTCCGATATATAGGTTAACCCGGGCGACTTCTGCTCGTAACATTACGCGGTACCGTTAAACAGCCGTTGGACAACTGGTTTCCGTGCTGCGAAGCCAAAGTCTCGTCCTTCGGAATCTCCAAACACAGAGTAGATATGCGCTCCGACTCTTAGGAAGAGTGGACTCACTGATCACTCACCAGTGCGAAGAAATTCGTGTGGCAGTCCTCCAGGCTAGCGCCGTTCGTTTGATGCGACGGATGCGTCATGGCTTCTCCATCGTACGCCGTACACTCATTAGCAACACTTCTCGCGGCGGCGCGCCTCTCTCAGCCCCGAAAATCACACGGCGAGGCCGCTATTATTCGAGAACATTTAGGAGGGTTTTCACTTCTCAATGGCGACCGTAAAATGGCGGACGATGGGAAACAACAAGCGCAGCCGCCCGAGGCGCCCCCTACTGCTCACTCGCGCAGTTCGCTTCGACGACGAGGAAGAAGATGGCGGCGCTCATCAGGCATGGTTTTGTCGTGAATCCTTTAAAAAGTTCATCCACTATTCTTCCCGTAAACACGGTCAGTGCAGACACTTCACGTACACTTTTTATTCACCATTATCACACAGCACTCCCGGCAAGCGGCCAAAATACTCGACTCGTATACTTCGCGCACTAACGATACTACCGTCATTTTACAGGCGAGTCTGCGATACGATATAACTCGTTCCAAGAGCAAGAAACATCCCAAAGTGGAAATTCGCAGGTTCGCCGATGAAAAGAAGTCTCTTTCTTGCAAGGGGTAAGTGATTTAATCAGCTTACATACGAACTCGATCGAAATATTCGCGTTACGTCGCGCCGCTGGCTAACTGGCAGAGGACACACTGTGGCCATATTGCCGTTTACCACCTCTCTTTCACGCACCAACCAATAAACTGCTGGATTTGACAGCTTCTCAGGGCAGACCTATGCATTCTCCGCACCCGTGTTTTTCACTAGTTCTTGTGCAACTCCTTTTTCTAGACAGATGTAACTAGGGATGCAATCAAGAATGTTGCAAATATTATCAAAATTGCGAAATATTTCTTTCATTTTATTATTACTCGGCAAATAATACCGTTTATCTTTAGAAATCGAATTTATCTGTCAAAAACGCGGTAAAATCTTTTATTCCATAGAATTATTCTATACGTATTAATATTATTTTCGAATCGAATTAGATCTAAGAAAATAATATGTTTGAAACTTTTATAAATCTCGGCAAATGTAATACCAAGTTGTATAGATAATAAAGTGCAGAATAAAAATTTTAAATATTTTATTAAACATTCGTTAAGTACATATATAATTAAATGTGACATTTTTAGAATAAACGCAAAGTTAAGAAAGACTGCATAATATTTGTATGAAATTAAAATTCGTAATTTAAGACACTTTTAAAATTCTATCTCCGATTATACGAAATTTTTATATTAGTTATCTTTCGTTAAATATTATATAGGTACGTCAAAGAAAATGTCAATTTTTTTTTAAATGTCACTTGAATCTATCTAAATAAGCGTAAGTATTTATAAGGTGAATTTATTTCCACTTTTACATATGACGTAACAACTAGTGGTATACCCTTTTGTACCGCTACATGAAGTTTTCAGTTAATCCTGAGAATTCTCACTCGTTGATATAGTTTACGGCTCGTTACGTCTTTAAATGTCTTTACTTTCAGGCAATACGTAAAATCTGTTAGATATATTTAAACGTCTCTATACGCATATTTTCCATAATTCGTCGGAAAAAAATACTTCGTTAATAACACAAATATGTACGAAGTTTAAATTTTATTAACGTCCGTTAAAAAAGTATAGCATAATTGGAACGTTTAACGATTATATTCAACGGAAATAGTAGATATAAAGTGAAAAGGAAATGTTAAAAACGTTTTACTTCCTGGATATTTTAGTTCTCCGGTTGTACCAGTTTTTATTGAGAACACCTGTTTCGAAGACCAAGTTTCTCCGTCCTTGTAATTAACATTGACAAACTATCGCCCGTTTCTTGCTACATAGATCAAGATTTACGCATAACAAAAGAAAACGAAACTGCGCTCTAGTTTCACCGAACGATTTACTTTTTCGAATTTTCATTTATTTTTATTTACCGAAAACGAAACATACGAGATGTACGTTTCTAATTTGTACGAAGAGATAGGTAGTATGTCGCGAATCGAGCGAATTCTTGAACCTGATCGAACGGTTGGAATAATTTCAAGATGCGAGATGAATTTTCGGTGAAATATCGGAAAGTTTTCTAGTCACGGGGTTTTTCCGTGACCGGTTTCGTTCCTGGCCAATATTGGCCATAACTGTATCCTGAGAAAATACAACTGAGGGCACCACTGTACGGTAGTTGGACATCGATCTTGTCTCCTCCCCTCCGCCGACGCTCCGTTGCCCACCTCTTCTAAGGGAAACCTCCCTTGCCGCGCTTCCTCCGGTAACCAGAGTCTTTTACACGGTACGAAAAGTTTGGCGCGAGTCGTGTCGGGATAATCTAGAAGAGACGATATTGATTTTCAGCACGCGAAATCAATGGCTATCGGCAAAGATAGTCTTCGGAAAACCTGTATGCTACCGCAACCGATGTATCCCCGATATGTTGTAAAACTGTGTAATAGAAGTTGCGTTATCGTAACCTGCTCTTCTATTGTTAGACGTAATTCCCTTCGAACGATGTAATTAAACATATTTCCAGGATTACGTCTAAGATTGAAAATAATATGTCGGTTGCATGAGAAATTTCATTCGTGATATAGAGAAGATAGGATTTCCATGATTTTGCCATGGCAGAATCATTCTATCGATTATGAGGTACGCTTTCGAATCACTCGAAATAGGTATAACCTTTTGAGAAATCTTCGAATCGTTCGAAATCTCGGGTTGTTTTGTCGAATCACGATTCACGTGTTTGTGATTCACCCACGTTTTCGAGTATTTGTTTTAACTGTTCGGGTGCAGTATGCACGTAAAAGATTATGCGTTTAAGTTTATTTGAAAAAGACACGATACTAGGAATTCTTGATAGGGTGATTTTTTTACTTCGATATCTTGAAGTTGCTTAACGTCGTTACATACGGAAGAATGTTATATTTGTCCTTAACGCGATTTTTTGCGTTTTACGATTTAGGGAAACGCATTATTTAATACGGGATTTTTGTTTTTATTTTATTCGATATTGTTTACTACGTACTTTTTTCAAAAATAAAGAAACATATTTTTTATTTTACTGTTTACACATTTGATTTGTATTGGTCATAAAAAATGAAAAGAAAGTTGGATTGTTTCAATGTATTAACATTTTTGTGACGATAAATTTGTTAGAATTAATTTATAAGAATAATAAGTTATTGTAATACGGAAAACGAAGTTTTATTTTTTAAGTTATCGTTGTTTCTGAGATTACTATCGATTTCGAATCTTCAGTAAGTTAAGCATTGCAATTCTATTATAAATCGAGAAATTCTATAAAAATTTCCTAGTTTATAAAATATTTTAGTAAAATTTTAAAGACACGAAAGGTTGAAACAATGAAATTCACTAAAGTTGTCAAAATCATTTAGCGTTTTATAAATATGTCTTTTACAAAAAAGGAGAACCTCTTTTGCAAATCGAAGATTATTCCAATTATTTCAGATTTCTGAGGTATCAGAAAGAATACAATCCACCAAATGATGTTGTCGATAGAATAAATAAAATTTGCGAAGCACAACAAATTTCAGCAACCAATGAAACGAAAATCGAGGATCCATTGCAACGTTTCAACCTTTTCACAGCGTGCGAAGAAGAGCTTCAACATCCGGTGACGAATTCTATCTTATATTCTATCGAAACAATTGGTAAGATTACTAAAAAATTTCCATTATATCGATCTATTACGTAAAATAAATTTTAATGGCTTATTAATTGCATTAATCGATATTTAAGTTAATTTTTTGATTAGAGTTAAATACAAAAATTTGATCCTATCCTTAAGATTCGCTGAAAACTTTACCGATCATATTGGTTTTAACAATTTATATTCATTATATCTACAATTTCTGCAAATAAAAAATCAAAATTTAATAAAAAGCTTCGTTCATCAGTCTAATGATGTTTGATTGTAAAAATTTTAATACGTTGTTCAAATATCTTTAGCATGCTGTGAAATATATGTTCTAGGCGATTTAAAAAAATACTACGAAACTGCAGTTGATCCTAGAACACCATTGGAGCTTATGCGTTCTATGGATTTGCCAAAGAATTTGCATATTAATTATGAATATGTTCGATTTCATCCTGGTAAGTAATTTAACAGATTTTTTAATTAAACTAAATAACAATACTTAACAGAACCAACTAAATTGAACCAATCTAAAAATTCTTTAATTAAGCTAACAAAAATAATAACGAAAGAGTTCTATAAAATAATCAGAATAAAAATTTGTGTGTAATGACCATGAAAAATGAGAAAGAAAGAAAAAAGAAGAAACTATTTTTCTCAGATTCGTTGTATCGTGAAATTTATCTATAAAATTTATTTAAGAAAATTCGTTTTGCGAAGACATATGCGTAGAGAATTTGGTTTTGTTATTATTTAAATCTACTTGGCATTAACCGAGTTATCTTATCTTTTTTAATTTCTCCTGAAAACTAGGTACAATTATGCAATGTTACTCGTAACGTTATTTAGACGGTGAAATGGTTTTGAATAACAGATTAACGTTTGGAACATAGAAAATATTGTTACACGATGCGATTACACTTTCTAACTCTTTAACTATCGCTTTAAAATTACACATACTCAGTCGCATGCGTGTACACATACGTAAAAAGGTCCATTTCAAGAAATTTGTTAATTTCCACGCGGTTTTAACCGCTTCCTTGATTAGTTTACTTTACCTTGCTATCTAACACTTTCGAAACTCATTACCTCCTCAAAGTCAAAACCATTCAAGGGCCCGTGCGAGAGTCATAAAGAACTAACGGGCTGAGTTTTGACCCTAATTCAACCACGTACTGTACAGTTACTCGTTTCTTAAGATCGTTTCATTTAAAAATCATGAAAATTCCGTATTTCGAAACAGCGAGTTACAAAGAGCTTCCTTCGAGCAGAACTAAATACAATTCGTGGACAACAAATCGGTAGAAATATTGATATAAACGATGCAACGTTGAATAATTGTTGATATTTTTTGTCATTTTGAGTCTAGTCCCGTTTAAAAGCGTGCACTCGCGCTGCAATTCCCGTTATTAATTCCCAGGCTTTCTATTTCGTGCACAGTTCTTGAAGGTTACAAGTTGACCTTGTAAGCTATGGCTTACCTGTATCTAAATCCAGGCCCGCAGACAATTTCGAAAAGAAATAAAACCAATCGTGGGTCCGAGTTTAGGTATAGCTGAAATTTCACCTGTAAAAACGAATTTTGTACTGTCCCAGAGTTTATCCTTGTTTAAATATTAAATGTAAAATCGAATTAATATTATTTCAGATACGGATGTGCTATTCGACGGCAAAACAGCATTCCCGAAAAGCTCTACTCTAGTTACCGGGTTGAAATATAAGAAAAAATATCCCGGACATTATCAAGAAAATCCATACTTGGAGAAAATGCTTAAGATTTAAAAGAATTAATTGGATTGTACAAAAAATAAACAAACCGAATTGTTTATAACTATTCTGTATCATCGTTACATTAAGTATTTTTCAATTATATTTCTTATTTGTTATAGGTGTACGATGAAATAAAAATACGACATTTACGAAATAACTATATCCTTCTTTTTTCATCGTTAGTTTCAGCAAGAGTGAAAATAAATGCGTTTTCTGCTTTATAAATGAAGATTATATCGTAAAAATATTAACGAAGATAAAACGAACAAAAAATGTGCTTGAAATGTAGCACTTGCGTTAATTTATTTTTAATATTTTTGTAAAATAACGAAGTAGAATTTAAATTAATATACGAGTTTTTTTATTTCTTTTATTAATAGAATTTTTCTTTTCGATTAATAACAAACTAACTTTAAAAGAATAAGATATATGAATTAAATAAAAAAAAAAAAAACAACAACAATTACAAATTTGGTCTAAGCAAAATTATTGTTGCATGAATTTTTGTCTAAAATTGTTCTTTGTTGCATGACAATCGACAAAGTGTTAAAAATGAAGTATTCTAACGCTATATTCTTTGGCTTCATCAATCGACCCATCAAACCCACGATAGCAACGTGCCTCCAAGACAACCAGCGACTGATTTACTCCCGTCTTGATAAGGATTCCTGTGATACGTTGTCAGGTAGCAATAACTTCGTGCAAGATAATGCCGGGAATTGCAAGTGCAACAGGACTCTTAGAAGCACGCATTCGGTCAACCTATCGACCTAAATCAAAGGTATATACTGAAAGAAAAATTCATCATAAATTACTCAATTAATGAAATATTTCACGTTAATATAGCTTTATAACGGAAATGATATTGAAACTGAAACTGAATTCTATAATATGAATATTTTATCTGTTGCAGCCTGTGGAGCTTACAGGTTTTACTAAGCCAGCACCTTTTATTCTTCGACCCTTTTCTGGTCTCTTTAACCCTTATCCTTATGGTTGTTCTATCTTATGTAATCATCCAGCAGATTGCGAAGCAAAAGAAGTTCTCCGACGAGCCAAAGATTCATGGGTAATACTTATTCTTTACAATATACGAATTGTTACTGTATAATATACTGAGATGTAATTATATTTATAATGTATTTTTAATATCGCGCAATTTTTAAGTTTTATATCATTTACTTTTTTGCATACTATAGGCAACGGAAGGAAAAAATTTATTATTAACAGAAGAAATGGATATGATCAGAGCGAATTTAATAGCTGCAGACAATGCTGTCAATACAAGTTGTAATACTGGAACTGAAATTACTAATGAAGCTGCTACTGTTCCCGAGGAATTATTTCGAAAATACACTGAAACAGATTCGAGACCATTGTCTCCTGCACATACACTCGCTAATGGCTCTACTTTGTCAAATAAACCAACTCAGGAAGAATTTCCGGTGACTTGTAATCAACGACAACGAACTACGTTAATTCTAGATCTTAGAACAAATTCGCGGAAGCAAATGGTTTGTAATGCTCTTC
>NIJG01000034.1:1383308-1397194 GCA_002201625.1 Euglossa dilemma | reverse complement strand
TTCCTAGTTTCATTGATTCAGATATTTTAAAACATTTATGCAGAGAGTTAAATAGTGATAAAGTGGAAGCAGAGTTTTCAGTCAGGGTAAGATTATAGATATAACTTAAAAAAGAGTGTTATAACATTATCTAATGAAAACACAAAGATGCAATTTATAAAAATATATAATTTTAGAGAAAAATCGCGTTAGAAGAAGCATTGCGTGTGAAGGGTGAAAATTACTCACATCCGAGACGATCTCAGGTATTTTCGAACCCTGCATTAATAGATACACCACGTGTATTTTCCCGTCAAGTGGCACGTTTTGAAATTCTTGGTAGTCAAAGTTTACGTGGTAAGTAGTGGTACGTGGTAACCACTAAATTTTGAAATGAATTTAATGAATATTACTAACTTATAAAAATTGTAAATAAAAATTAATCTATATTAAATAGATACATACAGTAACAAATATTTTGGAAATAACTTTTTGAACGAAGACAAAGTTCTACATAAATATATGGTTCTCTTTAAAAAATTCAACAGATGTCTATTTAACATAGATTATGTTTTAATTTTTTATTTAATAATCTCTTAAAAAAGAAGTATTCTAATAAAGTACTTTTATTAGGATTAACAGTTTTGGAATATCTCAGCAAGTATGTATATGTCTCATCTGGAAGGAAGTTGATGTTTGGAAGAATTTTCAACAAATATCAAGAAGATACTGTACAAAGTACCAAATATATTTCACCAAATGATATTTACAAAGCTCTTCAGGACATGATTGGGAAGCCCATAACTCAAGAGCAAAAAATATATCTGGAATGTATGATTGGCGAAATTAAAGAGCCATTGAATTTCAGAACTTGGTGTGGTTTGTGTGCTGCAGTAGAACGATTATTATGTCCTCTTCCTGCAAAAGAAGTTGATCCTGCTACATGGCTTGAAAGAGTGGATTTTGAAACTTTAGAACGAAGACTTAAGCTTGATGTAGATTCCAAGCTGGCACAATTTTTAAGAGAAATTCGTGAAAAATAAAATAGATAGCATATTATTTTCTGCCTGCCTGATTATGTTAATCATGTTTAAAATTATTATTTAAAAAAGTATGTTAATATCGATTAAGATAATTTTCTGTTAAAGCTACATTAAAGTGAAATAAATTTTTTTATGATAATGCAAATGTATATATTTTTATTTAAAAAAGGAATTAATTTCTAAATACCATATATTAATTTCCTCGTTACTATAGAAAATTATTCAATAGTAATTTCGTTTACAAATAAAATTTTTACTTATAAGAAGGAATAAAATATTTTATTTATATACATTTTAAATAAATAGCTTTATCTAAACAACTATTATAAAGGATAAAAAAAATCATAGGAAAATTACAGTTCTGTAGAGATTTGTTAGAATACTATTATGGAATATATATATTTTAATAATTTTATTTCATGCTATTAATTNTTTACAGATCGTGTACCTGAATCTATAAAACAGGTAAAGTATATAATAAAAAGATAGAAGATACTTTTCTATCTTCAAGACTGAACTTCAGTCGATTTTATTAGAATCACAGAACGATGGCGGAGGTCTTAGACAAGGAAAGAAATGTTTGAAGAAAGAAAGATATGTATTTTCTTGCTTTAAAATGTCGGCATATTAACCAATCGATTTGATAAATAAAACTTGGGGATTATTTTATTTACTTTTATATTTAATAATATAATGGATTTCTTTTTCCCTAACCTTCGTACCTCGGTCTCGAGATTACTTCTGTAGTATCCTCATTTGACTACATTATTAAATGTAATGGATTTCTTTTTCCCCAACCTAATATAATCTCAATATGCTCCTAACGCAACCAGTTATACCGCGCTAATACCTATAATGCGATAGACAAGGATAGCAGATCAAACGACAACGGGCAGTTCCATCTATGACTTTAGGCCGCAAGTTTGTGCTCCGTTAGCGCCATCTATGATTTTAAGCCGCAAGCTTGTCCTCCGTTAGCACACACTTCCGATACCGCTAGCGCCATCTATGATTTTAGGCCGCAAGCTTGTCCTCCGTTAGTACAAATTTCCGACACAGCTGGCGCCATCTATGAATTTAGGCCGAAAGTTTGTGCTCCGTTAGCGTCATCTATAATTTTTAGTTGAAAATTTGTACTAAAGGAGGACAAACTTGCGGCCTAAAATCATAGATGGCGCTAACGGACGACAAACTTGCGACTTAAAATCATAGATGGCGCTGACCGTTGACGCTTGATCTATTATCCTTGTCTAACACATTGAAGGTATTAGCAACTCGTTGCATTAGGAGCATATTGTTTATAACTTATATTTAATAATGTATAGTGTAAATATTTTATTTGATTTTATTGCAATTATGATACATGTTACAGCAGGGAGATTCTGACGAGTAAAAAAGAGTTCATTGTTATTTTATTTTACTTTAAGGGACTTTGTGTCATTCGAAGTAAAATATTTTTCGATTTAAAACAAATATATTTTTTTATTTGAATCGATGAATATAGAAACACAGAAAATTGAAGTATAATTAGCATAATCAAAGTACTTACTGAAATTAGGAAAAGACGTAACTGTAACAGGAAATATTACAATCTAATGTTACCGAATAAATTGTATCTTGTAATTACTACAATTTTTCTCGAAGTATACATTTTTACTGTTACATCTGTGCTAAATTATATGCAAATTTGAAGTTTTAAAATTATTACTATAAGTAAGTGTTTGTTCTTCGGTTCTCTAATTCATAACTAGGATTTAAATTAATGATTAATAAATATTTCGATAATTCATTGACGTTACTTATTGAGATGCTGCAAATTAAATTTCAGATATAATGCAAAGATATTTTTAATTAATGAAACATTGCTTTTTATGTATTTGGACAGGGATAAATAAGCATTATACTAGCATAGAATTTGATAACACATTCAGAATTACAAGATATTATATATCATGTATCTGATTACTAACGTTATAATTACATTTAGCTTCAATTGCGTTCACTACTAATGCTGACATCTTATTCTATGCTATATCCATAACGTTGGAAGTGATATAAATTTACCATTTATTGGATAAGAAGTTTATCTTATATGTGATTTTACGTTTAACGCTATTTCAACAAGCTTTCGTTTTCTTTTTCTATTTTTCATTATTATAGTAAGCATTCCAGAGAAATGAGTGACAACTTACTAAAAATTACAATTTCAAAATCAAACATATCGTTTGGAAAATTAAGCAAGTTATTTAAGATAAGTATAAAAGATTAATGTCGACATTTCGTCGGTAAAAAAGGAAATTACCTTACTTCACTGACATTGTACATGAAACTATTAACTATAAAGTTGTCAATTTATACATGCATTCATTTATACATAATATATATCGTATTTTGTAAGAAGTACTTTTTCATCATTTTTGACATACATTGCATAGATTATTGCCTGGAAAAGATACACAAATACTGCACAGGTACTTTATACCAGTTAAAGATCCGATAATATTTCCCTTCGGTATATGTACAATTTCGAAAAATATTCAGTTGAAATATATTAAGTATGGAAATATACATGACGTATGAAAATATGAAATCATGATGAAACTACACAGCAAAAAAGTGAGCTGTTAAAAGGAAGGAACAAGATTTGCAATTTCTTATAATACCTCGCAACCGTTAGCGCTAAAAATCGTTCAACTGCTCCTTTTGCACGTTGCAGAAACAATTAACTACATAAAATGCAAATAATTTTTAGTACGACTAAGAATATGACTACGAATAAAAAGTTTTCGATTAACATCATTTTGGAATCATTGTAGAATATTTCTCAAATTATATAAACATTTATAGACTTCAGACGGATCTTTCAATTAATATTAATAATCGTTAAATGACTCTTTGCTTCTGTACGAATGAAATTTTGGTATAATTAAATTATCCACATCTAAAAAATACATAAAACAATTTATACAACACTTTACATACGGACTATAATGATCGTATTGGCCATATCATGACTTCCTATCATTTAACTTTATTACACCTTTCAGATTTTTAAAAACTTCCACGTACCAGATTTCGAATTGGGCATTTGATACGACATGAACTTCTATTCACACGTTTGTCATGTCTAAAAAAGTTCCGCTTTTAATCATAATTACCTTCAGCTGGAAATATATAAAGATTACATATTAGACCATAAGGTAAGTAGCACTTTGTAAGAGAAAAAAAAAAGAAAAAAAAGAAAAGAAACATAGAAGAAAGTAAAAGACAAAGACATCTCCTATTCCATGTCGAGTTAGTCGATCCACTTAAAGGCTACTTACTTCCCTACATTGGACATGGGGCTGAGCAGAATGAAGAAATGTAGACGAGATCTACGTTCGTCGCACAATTTTATTGCCGGAGCGAACTCGTCTGTATCCACTCGAGCGTACACAGTTTTTTTTTTTTTCTTTTTTTTTCCGTATTACAGCTATCTTCGGTTGGCTGACAATGTACAAACTGTTCCGAGTTCTTCTTTCTTTTGTCTCTCTTGTTTCCTTCAACACAATAAATAAACGAATTCGCGCGCGTGTTACCGATTACGAAAATGACAATATAAAATCGTCCTGCATTAGTAAATAAATTAAGTAAACGAGCGGTATAGAACGGTGTAGAAGTATAATCGGGATTCAGGGCGTATTTCGTATTTGATATAACAATAATACACTACCGGTTTGCATTTTCGTGTTCTTTACGTGTGTATACGTGTACGTGTGTGCGTGCATGCGTGTGTGTCTCTCGTGTGGATTCTTGCATGAGTGGAGGATGCGTGCTGGCGCGCGCGTTCGCGTGGGTGTCGATGGGCATTGTTCAGTCGCTAGTTCCTACGCCACATTGCACATACAGCTAACGTACAAATATAATGACGTGACGATTCGTACGACACTACTTCCTAGAGTCTCTATACAGCGCGACGCTACCCGCCGTTCAAAGGGAGTTTTTTTTTTTTTTCTTTGGAGCTGTTTCGAGACTTAGATACTTCTGATCCCGGGTCGCCGGCTGCAAAAGGAGGATCCTCCTCCTCCCAATTTCACCCGGACGTTCACTCGTTGGAAATTCTTCTAGGTCTCTCTCTCTCTCTCTTTCTGCGTTGATTCTCAGTATAAAAAAAGTTGCTGCTGCTGGGGGGCAGTGGGACTGGAGTATGACGACGGCGTACAGGTTTTAGCAATGGGCTAGTTGCTATTCGTCGAGCGTTGCATTGCCGGGATCACTGCGTCTCGTTCAGCCCCGTAGATTTTGCCGGCCTTTTTCGCCATGTTGCCCAGCATCTCCATCGAGCACTTGTGCACAGATCTTAATGACAATGCCCATTCCTTTAGACTGATTTCATCCTGAAAATAAAATTCCGTATCACTTGCGATTCCTTGACTTTATCACGCGTGATTTATTTACAACTGGTAACCTATCGCTTCTATAGTGCTTTATGCTGAGATTTTTTCTTTAATATTAGGTAGTTCGGAAAGTCATTTCGTCTTTTGTTTGTTTTTTTTTATGCGACTTAAGTGTGAAAGTTGGCTGTGAAAAATACAATTAGGTTCTCTCCTGGGAAATTACTTTCCGAACAATCTAATAGAAAACCGAACCGTTTTTCTATTAATTTTAATTCTCTAATTCTAAATGAGAGATTTTTCTAAATAAGACGTTTTCTTTAATAGAGATATTATAGATGGTTCGTTATAGTCGTTTCCTTTTTAAGTAAGATATTAGATATGTGATTTTACTTACGAGATTTGTAAGTACTATTTTTGCGTCTCTCATACGGACAACGATACACTGTTCTCCTTTCACGTGTTGGAGATCAGCGCTAATTTCCTCAACCTACAAATTTATCAGGGAATTTATTCAAGATCAGGCATATTCGACATCTAGGATTAGTTTACAACAAAATGACATCTTAGTATCGAAGTAAAAGTAACAAAAACATTTATAACTTTCGATAATTTCGATATAACATAATAGTTTAGAAATCTTGAATTCTTCCTTAAATTATACTTCAAAACCAAAATGTCCTAATAAGGTCATAGAGTTAAAAGTGCTAATTAGGAAGTCAGATTACTACTAAAATTTCTTAACACTTAAATTGTCAATTGGGTATTATTACCTGTTGATGCACTACACGAAAATAGATCCTATAATAGATACACGTTTTAAATTTCATTAAAAAAATGTCGAGGAACTTAAGATTCATAAAGCTTTTAATGAATGAATTTTAAAAATGCATGGAAGAGAAGACTGAGACGAATAATGCTTTGAATCCCTCTGCACTTGATCAAATGGAAAATATGCATGAGATTCAATTTCTTTTTAATTTGCTTCATGATTATTTGCAATTTCACACTTACTCTCACTTCCGTTATCTTAGATTTAATGTCATTTTAGACTAGAGGTTTAGATATCAATTCTGACAAATAAATACAGATAAAGCGTCGATACAATTAGCATATTTAATCCTCGCTAAATTATCCATTTTACCTGGTCGAACAAAACCAATTCAGGTTTCGTCGTGGACTCGGGATGCAATTCTAATCTATTAGGATAAAGTTTGGCGTAACGTGTCTGCCACGCACTCGCGAAAGGACCGCCTAATTTCTTAATATAACCGTGTAAAATGCAATCAGATCCTGCAACAAACAACGCTCGATACAATCATCTCTCACTGAGAACGTTACTCTTGAAAAATCACCAATTTCTTCACCTTTTTCGTCCACCTTGAACCGTTGCTTCTGCTTGGCCTTCTTATTCTCCAACTGCAACCGACAAAATGGATAAATTGAAAACAGAGAAACTGGAAGCATAGAAGTTGAAATCGGAGGAAGGTGAAAAATGATGGAAGAAGGAAATAGAATTGGTACCTTGTCTGTTTCGTTATTGATTGTCTCAAACACAGTCTCGGCTACCTCAGCCTGCCATCTCTCCGAGATGGTTAAAGGGAAATTTTTGTACAGCTCTTGATCCGCGTCTGTCAGTTTGATACCTTTAGTATCCTCCTCGTCAAAGGAGCCGATATCAAAGGCGTCTGCGGCGTTCACCTCGCCACGTGGTGGTATAAGTGGCGGCGTGTATTTCTGGAGATAAACTTGTTGCCAATCGATACCATTGAAAAACTGATGTTCTTTTAACTCGTCCGCACCTCCGCCTTGGCAGCCGAGTCTGTTGTTGATGTCTCGTTGCAGCAGGCCTTCTAGCAGCGAGCGCAGGTCTTTCGAAAACGTTTCCGGCAGCTCCACGTTCTGAAATTATTTTTACCGCCGTCTTAGCACTCGTTGCGACAAATTTACGCGAGAAATTTCCAGCAGATTTTTCCATTTCATGGATCATAAAACGTTGCATCGTAAAAATGTTATTATTACTATTATCAATTTCTGAATTCGAAAGGATTATATAAACTCGGATATTTTCAGTGTGATATTTTGCTACTTTTGCTATCATCTAATTATTTTTGAGAAATTAATTTATGTCGCTAATTTGTACGAGAGAAATATAGGAAATATATTTTGGAAAAGGGTAATTTCTAAACGAAGGAAGTAGAGTTATAAAATATTAAATAGAATCACAGTTATTAGACTGTTCACGGTAATTTAAAAAGGGTAAAATAAACGGAATGGAAGCAACGAACCTTAGTTAGCGTCATGTGGTCTATTTCGTGTTTATCCTTAGTTTTATGTTGCCTGAATGGACTGTGCCCCTTCAACAACTTATGCAACATACAGCCGAATGAAAACCAATCGGCACTGGAATCGTAGGTCACTCCCTTCGAGAGCACTTCCGGCGCCATGTATCCGTGTGTTCCTCTGCAATGAAAAAATTTGTCGTTACACATCGCGTAAACATCGGACAACATTTATTCATAAACCTTCGCTTTTCGAAATTACAGGAAATAATCCCGAATAAATTCTGTAAACGACGAACAGAGAGCAGCAATTCTTTGATTTACAAGATTTTAAAAAGAACCTTAACTCAGAGACCTAACTTGTTGAATTAGAAAAGGAAGCACGGTAAAATTAAATAACGAAGCAATAAAATTCGCCGTATGATAACAAAAATTAAACGCTTTATTTTGTAAAATAACCGTTAACAACTGGTGAATTTGAGATTTCTTCCCTATCGGGTAATCCAACACAACTAAACGTATTTTTGTTATTACTCGAAATTACAGTTTACAATCTCGAAGTTGCCTGTATGGGATTTTTATTTCTTTTTATTGCGTTATTACGTATTTCTAATTTATATTGGGATAATTTCAGAGCTATTTTTGAAGAGGAAAATCGATTTTAAATAAATATTAACACTGGAACTACCAAAGGGATCATATAATAAATATCTTTCCAGATATTTTATTTTTACAATTTCTAAGAACATACGAATTTTCCTTTGCTGTTGACAAAATTTTTGCTCATTTTGATTCAGATCGAAACTTGATCGTTTATAGTTATTCATCTTCCTCGTACCGTTACGATTATCTTCATTCGTGAAAAATATATTTAGATACACGTTATAGATCGGTTCTAGCGTTAAACCACGGTAACTTCAGCGAGGATGAATAACGAGAACTGGAATGCAGGTGGACGTTAGAAAATGAAATTTCTTATTGATCCTAGGATGTAAAATCGAGGAAAAAGAAGATGGATGGTAATGGTGGACGGGCGTGTATTATGTCAAAGAATTCCGGTTAGAAAGGAACGCGTAGGATTTGCGATGAAGTAGTAAATGCAGGAGTTAGGAATTTCGGAGTAATGGATATAGAGGGGTGCTGGAATAATGTTCGTGTTTTATCGCTTTATGGAAGCTACGCGCGGATGGCTGATGGTGCTCGTTAATCCTCCGTATATGACTCCTTTAGGCCAGCATTACGACGGCTTAATAGGTATTTTCTGACGTCGGCTTGCGTCCTTCTCTTTCACTATATCGCCTATAAAGTAATCGTTCAACCAACCTTTTCATTCTTTAATTACGATTATCAGCTGTCGCGTAATTCCCCGAGCACGAATAAGTTCCAGTAAAATGCGATTCGAGTCGCGAAGAGTTAATTTTTAATTAAATCGAGTTATTTCCTTCTTCTCGGGATTTTGACAAGCTTTCTCCGAAAAATTAGACGAAAGAAGAGAATCGTTCAACCAACCTTTTTATTCTTTAATTACGATTATCAGGTGTCGCGTAATTCTCCGAGCACGAATAAGTTTGAATAAAATGGGATTCGAGTTGCAAAGAGTTAATTGGTAATTAAATTAAGTTATTTCTTTCGCGAAGCATTCTCCAAAAAATTAGACGAAAGAAGAGTATCGGTGAACGAAGCTTTTTATTCTTGAATTAGGATTATCGCGTTTCGCGTAATTCTTCGAGCATGAATAAGTTTGAATAAAATGCGATTCGAGTTGCAAAGTGTTAATTCGTAATTAAATTAAATTATTTCCTTCTTCTCAGGATTCTGACTTTCGAAATTAACGCACGCGATTCTTTCGCGAGGCTTTCTCCGAAAAGTTAGACGAAAGGAGAGAATAAATGACCGAGCAAGTGTCGGAGGAATGAGAAAACAGATATCGATTTGAAAAGCTGAGATATAGGTGGTTTTAAGAATGCTAAGGATACCATTTATTACGGGTTATTGGAATCCGGTCGGACTGTGGATTCAGAGCGTTATCAACGGCGATTCAACCTTTCTAGTGGCGAAGCAGAGTGGAAAAGAGCATTTAATGATGGCAGAACGAAGCAAGTCATCTCGCAGCGTGATAACGCTTGACCGTACGCTGCGAAAGGAACAAAAGACGGCATTTGTTCCCTAGGTCAGACAGATTTTCCATCGCGTGGCACATCGGTGAACACACCAGGCCTAGACCCTTTGGATTACCATTTCTTCCGGTCGTTTCAACCTCACTTAGTTGGCACGCACACCTCCAAACAATGGAACAACTCCGAAAACGGTTTTCGATACAAAAATACCATTTAATTCGGCTGAATTGTACAGTTGCGTGCAAGCTTAGAAACGGAACATTTCATTTTCAAACTTGCTTTGCTATACAACATTTAATCGGGTTTAACGTCAAAGAAAGAAAAACATCGTAGTTTATAATAGCACAAGAAATGAACGTCATTTATTAAATTATCAAAGGATTAAACAGGCATTTGCTTAATTTTCGAAAATATGACACACGTAGCAAGAAGAAAAATTATCGAAGATAATATAAAAATATGCGAGATATCCAAATGTTAATTATCACGCGATTCTTTATTTACCATTAAAAGAAATAACGTCAGTTTAGAAAAAGATCGTCAAGTGCAAAGATTTAAAACGCTCACTCGCGAAAGGATTAATTTAGGATTAACCCTTTGCACTCGACGATTTTTTCGCTATGAAAGAGCAGAAATTTCCAGATTTTCTGCTATAAAACTGATGTAATTTTTTCCAATGGTAAATAAAAAATCGTATAATAATTGACACGTGAAATTATTTGATTTCAATATCTGGCGTATTGTTATATTATCTTAAATTTAATATATTAATCAATACGGGTCTTGGAAATTTCATGGCGACTGACAGACGCCTCTCGAGTGCAAAGGGTTAAAGGACACTCTCCCGAGGACCAGTGAAGAAAGGTGAAACCATTTAGAATTGCAATGTAAGTTTGTAGAATTGTACTTACACGCTGGCGTGTGGTTTCTTCTTGGAGAAGTCGCAAGCCAACCCCAGATCCGATATTCTTACGTGTCCGTGCTCGTCCAGAAGGATATTCGCCGGCTTCAGGTCCCGATAGACGATGTACCTGCGGTGCATGTGTTCCAATCCAAGTATCACTTCCGCTGCGTAGAACTTCATCTCCCGTTCGTTGAACACTCCGTGTTGGCTAAGGTGGTAATGAAGGTCGCCACCGTTCATCAGATCCAAAATAAAACACAGCTTGTCCGGCGTTTGGAAGGCGTATGTCATGCACACTATGAATGGACAATCCACCTGAAATCGTAGTCGCAGTTATAGTTTGCTTTAAGTTACATCGCTGTAAGAGATGTCTACTTTGACGAGTGAACGAGAGATTTATGGGACACTTTTAGGTCAGTGACGAGCAACCTTTGTTTCGCGTTAAAATTGAAACGCGATATTAACACTAGGTTTACGGGATCCGTCAATTTGACGGATGGATTACTCTAATTATACAATATTAACAGATTTAATCAACTTATATTAAGTTTGTTAATATCGTAATTGCTTTTAAATTAAACTCATAGTCTTCTTTTTAAAGAAAATACGTGGTTTTCTTTACCCGTAAATCTGACGAGTCTCCATAAAGATAGGTACACAAAAAACGTCCGTAAACCTAGTGTTAACGCTAAACCTACCACGGTTAAAATGACCGGTAAATAGAAAAGAAGTAGAAGCTTTAAAAAATAGAATAACAGGAGATATTGAGAGAATGACTATGCGTGTATTAGAAGAAAAATCTCGAATACGAACGATTAGGATCGTAACGTTGAACGCTGAGTTTTTAAAAAGTTTAAAAAACGGTGAGACTCAGACCATGGTAGGTTTAGTGTTAAATATATCAATGAGAAATTTAATTCGTACGCTGGTTTCTTTTTTTTTGTTATTTACAGTGAAACTTCGATGGTATATTTTTTTATTTATTTACGAAATTTATTTTACGTTTGGAATATTTCTTAGTCAGTGATGAGCAATCTTTGTTTCGCGTGAAAATTTCAAACGCGATATTAAATTTATTAATGAAAAATTTCATTTAAAACACGGACGGTGGTGTTTGTTATTTACAGTGAAACTTCTATGCTGTTTTTTTTCGATTTATTTCTGAGGGAAGTCGTATCGAATGTACCTTTCGCTAAGACTTTTACACACTTCAGCCAAACGAAGTCTCGGCAGGCTGCAGGTAAGAAGCTGAAGGGCCACACGCGGCCAATGGGTTGCTCGTCACTGTTTTAGGTGATTATCACAACTAGAACTACCAACCTGTAACGTGCATTTAAATATAGTGTACATATGATACACAAGAAAAGTGTATAGATACTATTTTACAGCTATTAACATACTATATGATCATGTTTTTTCTTTGGTCAAAGTTAATATTAATTTTGACACAGGTAAACGAAGATTTTTTGTAATAATATTTGAAACGAATTATTTTGACTCGTTTGGTAGTTCTAGCGCTATACAATTTCAAAAACGATCTTTAACAAACAATCATTGACGATTTTCTTCTTTTGAGAATTTTGTTTCTAAAACTTCTTTCTCTTATCTCGTGAATTATACGGTCGATTTATTACAGCAGGTGAATGTTAATTAATTAATTTCGTATAAATAAATATAAAAATTCTTCGGAAAAATATTCGAACACTTGACTATAGTAATGCATCCGCGTATGATTAAAGTAAAAGGTTTATTTCTTCGCGCTGTTTCACGCACGTCGAAGGATCTTTCGAAAGATCAGAAATATGAAAGAAAAATCGATGGAGAGATTACCATGCTACCGTTTTAAGGTTTACATTCTACTGTATTTTTAGGATATTGCATCCTTGAGTAAAGCTTACACCGGTACTGACTGCCGAAAGCATTATCCTTTCGTTGAGCGCTAAAGTTTCGCCTTGTTTCATTTTTATTCGCTTCTTGTCAAGGCACTTCATTGCATACATTTTCCCCGTGTCTGCCTTCCGACACCCGTAAACCTCGCCGAAACCGCCTCTTCCTATTATTCGATGGACACTGAAGTCGTTCATTGTCAACTGAAACAGCAATTCGTTCGACCAATTTTTTTAATCACATTTAAATATACGCGTTTCGAAGGATCCATTTAACCCTTACAACAATTAACCCTTTGAGAATTATTGGAATTATTCAAGGGAAATAATACATATTGGGTTGTTCGGAAAGTCATTTCCTTTCTCTCTCTCTCTCTCTCTTTTTTATTTTTTTTTTATGGGACTGAAATGTGAAGCTGGCGGTGAAAAACTACAATTAGGACCTCTGTTAGGAAAAAACGAAATAACTTTCCGAATGACCTAATATTAAATTGTTTGGAAAGTCATTTCGTTTTTTTTTTTTTGTGAAAATTAAGCCAAGACGTTTCACGAATTCGAACAAATTTTTCTGTTGGAAAAAAAAAGAAATTACTTTCCGAACAACCCAATATAATCCCGAAGGTCATTGGGACCTAAAAGGGTCCTTTGTTAACCTGCGGTCTCTGAAAACTCTGATGCCATCGTTGCAAGGCCTAAGGCCGATTTACAACAGGGACGAATGCCATAATACACGTGGGAATTTTTTTCTTTTTTTTTTAAGCGAAAGCTACATGGAATATAGCGAAAAGTAATTTTTTACATCGTCATCGATGATATCCTTTTTTTTAACTCAGAAAATTTTCCTCCGTTTCGCGTCCGCAAAGGATTAATACAGAGACTTGAATATAGACAAGGGTAAAGGCATTTCCGTTGCGATATCTTTTCATCCGAATTTTTTTGCGAGTAGTTTAAGGGTTAAAAGCGAGGTCTGTGAAAAATTTCCACGGCTAGCTTCTTTCGATTATTCCCGTATGAATTTTTAAAGGAAGGTTACGACAGGGGTTACGTCAGACTGGTTCGCTGCCTTAATCGATCATGAATAGAGTAATGACAACCTACCCCGATATTTTAACACTGGAACTGTCAAAGAGGTCAAAATGACTTGTTCCAGATATTTTACTGCTACAGTTTCTGAGGATAGGCACCTCTGGCAAAATTAATACCGACTATTGTTCAAATCGAGACAGAATTGTGTACAACTACTTGTCTTCCTATAATTATTCCAATCAATTTAATTTAATTATTATTATTTAACCCTCGGTT
>NIJG01000034.1:1367794-1383270 GCA_002201625.1 Euglossa dilemma | reverse complement strand
ATAGAAAAAATATAATTTTACAAATCGAAATTTACTGAGGAAATATTTTTTAAAACGTAATAGTTCGGAAACTTAACTTTTTCATTTCTTGGCATATTAAGTTTTTCTAAAATTCTGCGGTTAAATACCAAAAAGGTACGACTTGCAACTCGACATCTCAGTCGTTTTTGTATCTAAAAATTTGTTCACATTAACTTCTGTTAATTAATAAAATAATAACACGACGTGAAATATACGCTAACATTATAATAGAATAATAATAAGAATTGTTACTTTTTATCGTGTTTAAGCGTGAATACTGTCGATTGCATTAAAAACAAATGTACAAATAAATATTAATTCCGTGACTATTGTAAAAATTTTGACAAAAATGTTGCGTTATAATATAAATTCACCGATTTCACGATGAACCAGCATTTATCCCACTTTTAATCCTACTCTCGTTACACCACGCGTTTCTTAACCCATTTGCATCACATGGAAATAAGAAAAAAAAAAGGCCCGTATCACCGAAAAATTTTTATTTTATATTTAACACTAGATTTACGGACGTTTTTGAATACCTATCTTTATGAAGACCCGTCAGATTTACGGGCAAAGAAAACTACGTATTTTCTTAAAAAATAGTACCACGAGTTTAATTTAAAAACAATTACGATATTAACAAATTTAATGTAAGTTGATTAAATCTATTAATATTGTATAATTGAAACAACTCACCCGTCAATTTGACGGGTCCCGTAAATCTAGTGTTAATGATGCAATGGGATAAACCACTTTTTACACGTGTACATTAGATTATCCGCGACAGAAGAGCAGTTCTCTGACTTACCTGCATGTTCAACTCTAAGTTCTTCCACTGACAAAAACGAGTGTACTTCTCGCTGAAAATATACAACGAGATTTCTTAGCAATTTTCCATCAGGCTAAATAGCGACTTTGTCTTTCCTTTCGGCCGGCAACAACCTACCTTTCCAGAAACTTCTTGAACGGCTCCCCCCTTAAGTGATTAAAAATCTCTTCGATATACGGCTGGAAACAGGGAATCAATGTCGAACTTAATCCATAATTGCACTCGATATTTATTTAGAATTAGGCAATAGAAGATTAGGGGGGACCAACCTCGAATAAATTAACGGGCACCTCGTTTTTCATAAGGTACTTATGAACATGGGACACGGCCGCCGAGGAGTATTCCTGCAATCAAAATCAACGTACTATTAAAATGGTAAATCGACGCTGTCTTTCGGGTAAAATGTCATGGAAAAAGATGGCCTCCTTAAGACGGAAGAGCGAACAGATAAAATACAGCGAAAAATCTTGTTCACTGCCGGTAAATAAACAAGAGAATTTTATAGATAACAAAGGAAATTAATATTCTTTTTATAATAATATTCTTATTCGTTTCACTCCCCTTTTTATTTTTATTCCGCTCAAGGAGGCAATCTTTCTCAAAAATTGTATATTCAACCATATACCTGATATTCTTGAACAAAGTGAAATAAAAATTAGATATATTCGTAAGAAAATAATATTAACTCTTTGCACTCGACGAGTTTTGGCTAAAGAGCAGAAATTCACAGATGTTGTTCTATAAAACTGACGTTGTTTTTTGAATGGTAAATAAAGAATCATGTACTAATAAACACGTAAAATTATTTAATTTCGTTATCTCGCATATTGTTATATTATCTTAAATTCGACATATCAATTAACATGTGTCTTCAAAATTTGATAGTGATTGACACTCGCCTTTCGAGTGTAAAGGGTTAAACAACGATCGAATGACGATTTGAAAATGAAAGGAAAATTTATTTCACTTACAATTTTCTTCTTCCTAATGTTACTTAAACCTCTTTGTAAAGAAAAGGTGTTATTCGTAGTTAATTCAAAAATTTGCGTCTAAATTAAAGGAATTTAATTAAATTTTTGTCAAGTTAAGTTCCAATTAAGTTCAGTTTATATTTTAATTAGGTGTCTTGTCCTGAAAAGAACTTTTGATTTTTGCAACAATCGCAGGAAGCATCGAACTCTGCTTTCTTTGACGTCAATAATTAAGATTGATAAAATTAATAAAACGAAACTACTTAAACTGATGCTCCTATGTGGATAATAATAACTTTCCGGTTTGTTAATTACTGTCAAACGAGGGATGTTGAGAAGTAGGTATACTAAACGTACTATCGCATGTTATAATAACGTAGCGAATATCATCTATCGACAACTTGGCTAAGATTTTGAAAGGAATCTTTCGAAAAGATGTTTCTAATAATTTTTAAACTTAAAAAATTAAATTAAACTAAACTAAAATTGAACGGTTAAAGTAAAATTTACCTGTTTATAATTTACATTAAAATTCACTTCAATTGACATTACGTTAGTAGAAGAAATAATTATTTTCGATGATTTATTTCAAACGCATCGATTAAAAATAAAATATAACAGAAAAACGAAAGACAATCTTCGCGGAGTTTATAACAAATTTAAATTTCTCGATTCTTAACAAAGATTATCTTTCACGGGGAATCTTTGATAATAGTTCTTAGCTTAATTCTGTCTCGAAATTTCTGTCCTAATTATAGAAGGCGATACAATGAGTATAATATATAGAACCTCGCAATACCTGAAACAATCGCGATTTAACGGAATATTATTATGAGATAACTCCGTCTCTCGGATTGTACCGTATTAAACGTCTTAGGAACTAATCGAACGAAGAAGGAAAGACAATTATTCTTACTTGGGCCCGTCGCGTGTAAACACTTTGGCTAATGTATAACTAGAGAGAGAAAGAGAGAAAGAGAGAGAGAAAAGCAGCAAAAGAAGCTTCTATTCTATCAATAACGGATGAAGAGCATCCGACATTTTCTCAACTGATCAATACTACTTCAAAGATGAACTTTTATCTTCGTGGAACAACGAATGGAAAAACTTTGCATCGTATACAGCAATGATTAATGAAAATGCAAAGGAGAAGAGTAAGTAGCAAAAAGGATGGGCCATAAAGTTGCAAACGAATTCAAACGAAACAAGGAATGGAAAATGAGTTATGCCACGGTAAAAATCTCTCATTTGTTTATTAATTATCGACTCGTTCTATCTATCCTCTAGAAACCTTCTAATTCGCAATGGTTTCTTAACCCTTTTACTTTTATTCTCTTATTGTAATTCATATTTATATTTAATCCAAAAATTAGAAATATTTTACTTAATATTCTTATTTTTTCAAGCAAATGAATTAGGTTTGGGTTACGTTGTTATAATTTATCGAGTCTAATGAGAATTTTGATTCAAACCTGAATGATTGATGAAACCGTAATCAGTCGCGAATCACGGATTATTAGATTTATTTTTTGTTAAAAATCTAGTATTAACAATTTTTTGAAAACTTCAAGATTTTGTTATTCTTATAATAAAATTAGAACTATTCGTTTTTATGTCAAATCGTTATCATCGACAATCACTAATGTATATGCTATAAATTCTATACTAGCAACTAAGAAGTATAATTAATTACACAAAAAGATGTGTAATGGAAACAATCAAAGCTCTTCACCAATCTATTGCACGATTCTTCATAAGAATCTTCGCATCGAAGAAAATAACGCAAAAGACAGGGAAAACGTGAATTTAGCGATGGGAAGAAACGAAGTAAATGTCATCGTTGATTCGTGGAATTGAAAAAGGGCAATTTTTCATTGAGATACGAACCCGGATGAAGATTGGAAAGTGGCATGGACGATAACGTCTGAAGACATGAAACGCTGGAAATAATCCACGAGAAACAGCGAGAGAAATGACGTTTCGAATAAAAGTGTGCCATTGTATCATCATTCGTCATTCGGCTCGGGAAAAGGCGAAGAGGAGGAGAGAAAACGAGAAGATATATCCGCCTCGTTACTTCTCAAACTCACTGGGTCCTCATTTTTAAAATCCCGTCCTCGCAAAAGTGGATTTTGTATAACGATAATAATACTTTATTAAACTCGGTTTCAGGGAATAGGCATGGTTTGTATCGTGGTTATTCTTTTATTTTGCACAGGATGTCAAGGAAGTTAAGTGTCACGACCTCCATACCGTGATTCCACGCTTTTACCGAAGATCTATCGTTTCAGGGAATGGGAATGGTTATTCTTTTATTTTGCGCAGAATGTCAAGGAAATAAGTGTCACCATTCTACGCTTTTGGTGAAGATCTATCGAGGAAGAAAGTAGACCGCAAAATCGAGGCTCTTTTTATTTTCTCTGCGAATAAAATTTGACGTGGTAGCAACAAATTTTGATCTCGAAAATCTCAGTCAACACAGGATGTTAAGAAAGTAAGTGTCACGATTTCCATACCGTGATTCACGCTTTTGGTAAAGATCGGTAAAGATATATCGATGAAGAATGTGAACCGTTAAAGGAAGGCTGTTTTTATTTTCTCTGCGAATAAAATTTGATGTGCTAGCAACAAATTTTGACGTTGAAAATGACAATTAGCACAGGATGTTAAGGAAGTAAGTGTCACGATTCTACGCCTTTGGTGAAGATCGGTGAAGAAAGTAATCCGCAAAATCGAGTCTTGTTTTATTTTCTCTGCGAATAAAATTCGATGTGGTAGCAAAAAATGTTAACCTAGGAAATGTCAGTGAGCACAGGATGTCAAGGAATTAAATGTCACAACCTTCCATACCGTGATTTTACGCGTTTGGTGAAGATCAGTAAAGATCTATTGACAAAAAAATTAGACGGCAAAATCGAGGCTCTTTTTATTTTCTCTGCGAGTAAAATGCGACGTGGTAGGAAAAAATGTTGACCTTGGATGTCTCGGTTAAGGTGAATTCTGCGGTCTACTTTTTTTAACTGATCCCCACCGATCTGAAAGTGTAGAACCACGCTATGGAGGTCATGACACTTACAATCTTGATTTAGCCTCCTTTTTATTTAGCCTTTCCTGTCCTCGTTTTTCAAGTCTCCTATTTATAATACTTATGTCAACCAATTTTCTATCCTATTCTTTTTTATTCGTTTATCTTAGCGAATGGAAAATTCTCTAGCGTATGAAACTTGCGATTTAGGTGTGTGTGTTTGTTTGCAAGATTCTATGCAAATTTTATCTGCAACAAAGAAGTTTGGTCATACCACTGAACGTTCTAATGTATGAATAGACATTTCCAATTATGATACTTTATATAGACGTACAAATTGTTTATTTCCTTCTGCGAAATAATATTTACAGTGATTTAGCGTGGAATTGAATGGCAGCAATAATTAGGTAACATTGTTGTTATAGTATAACGTTATTACGATAATATAACAGTAATAAATAATTATAATTTTATGGTACAACGTTGCCAAGTAAATAGTATCCGTAATTGTAAAAGGATTTGACACGATTAATAAACTTAAACGCGGAGAATGTGCAATAAATTTAAATTTTGCAAACCACTGCTGTAAATTTCACTTTTTAATTTTGTTACAAAGGAGATTTCAACGGTTTTATCTCATTTATAATTTTCATTTAATAACGATGTTATCTGTAAACAAATGGTATTCGTTTTATTTCATTTTCACAGAAATATCAAATAGAACTGAGTGATAACTGTTTGCTCTTGCAAATTGTAATTAATTTTCCAATTGATTATTTTATTAGAGGTTCTATGATACATATTCTATTTGTTAATAATAACACCATTGGTACAATTAAAACGACCATAAAATATACGTTATTGTTCCCATAAAAAAAGAAAGTAGCTTATAGTTATTAATTATTTACTTTATCTAAACCAGTTACGCCATAATTGGCTGTAACATTCCACGGAAATATTTATTTCTCTAAAATCCCAAAAACGATCAACGGCAATTAAAATTAGCCACGAATTTTCGTAGGAAAATTTGCACACGGGGGAAAAAATGGTCTAAGAGCAATATTAGCCAGTTAGCCTCTGTAGTTCTTATTTTTCCAAGTTTCTTATCTACTCTCCTTAACCAGCTACTTCCCTTTTTTATCGTATCACCTACTCTACCCTCGAAAACTTTCTCCCGGAGTAACTTTACGTATATCTATCATATCGCAACTTTCCACCGTGTGTTCCCAGTATGGTCCCCGTTTTCTTGCAAAAGACGCATCGTCCTTTGCGCTCTTCCTCCAACCGATACCGATTACCCCCGTTTTCAAAACTTCCCCTATATCTCTCCTTCTCGCTTCCACTTCCTATCTCCCCTATCTGGCCTATTTAAATACCCCGCGGCGTATTGTTACAATACACTTTTCCTTTTTATCACAGTCACAGTCTCTAACTTTGTCGCACGGCAACTGACACCGTGATTCTTCCCTTCAAACGCTTCCAGTTAGGATTTCAGGGGCCACGAAAGTTTGAAATATCGAAAAAATCGAGTTTTCCATCTTTTTTAAAACGGTAGTTTGAGGTTTCGAAAGTAATACAGGAAAGTTATAGGAAACTTTGGAGTTTTTCTCGAAATTATGTTTGTAAAAACTGTGTGGAAGCTATCTCGAGATTCGATCAACCGAAACACTTCGAGTTAGGATTTGAGGGGCCAAGAAAGTTTGAAATATCAAAAAAATCGAGTTTTCTTTTTTTTTTCAACGATAGTTTGAGGTTTTCAAAGTAATACAGGAAAGTTTTAGGAAATTTCAGAGTTCTTTCTCGAAATTATGTTTCTAAAAAGCTATGTGAAAGATATTTCGAGATTCGATCAACCGAAACACTTCGAGTTAGGATTTGAGGGGCCAGGAAAGTTTGAAAATCAGAAAAATCGAGTTTTTTCGTTTTTTCTTTTTTAAATGGTAGTTTGAGGGTTCGAAAGTAATACAGGAAAGTTCTAGGAGACTTCAGAGTTTTTCTCGAAATTATGCTTCTAAAAACTGTGTGAAAGACAGCTCGAGACTCAACCAGCCAATTGTTCTGAAAATTTGCAGATGTTTTTACCGTAACATTTATTAGGCACTGACGTTCGATTTTTTTGTAATTTGTTAACAACGTCGAAAGATATGAACAAAAAGCTTGGAAATTTTTGGTGAAAATTCGATAGGTCAAATGTAAATAGCTGTCATTTTGATCATTTTTAGAGAAATTGAAATGTTTGAACGTCAATGCTCGAAGAATATGATACAGTTTCAAGTTTCTTTGATTTTTTTACTAATCCCGTTTTATTGATAGTTGATAGGTCATTTTGAAAAGAAGCGATTCAGAACGATGACGTCGCAGAACTGAATCAGGGACCTTTTTTAAAAAACTTACCATTGTTTTTTTATAGTTTACAACATGCTTAAATAAACCATAAAAGCAAATATCAATCGAGTGTTCACCTTTTCTTCCGTGGTCGTTTAAAATATCACCGAACGCGTCAAACTGTTCTGCCCCTTAATTACCAAGAATTGAATATTGAAAAAATATTTACCCTAATAATTGACCACTACGCGTTTCATTTCCTAGAAAATTATGCGAGAATTTTAGGATTCGTGCAAATACGTTATGCATACTGTAATACGTTAAGGAAATGTTTCTTGAAATTTTACTTGAAAAAATCGACCATTTTTCTTCATATTTTCCCAAAGTATACACATTCGAGAACTATGTCTATGTAAAGTTTATAATTAGTTTCGTTATTATAGCGTAAAGAATTAATTCTGTAATTCACAATTAACAGTGTAATATCGCAGTGTAATATCGGTTTTATTCGAATATCGAAACTTGTAAATGACTCGTAAATTAACAATATTCTGGTCTGATAAAGATGATCGCTCAAAGATATATTAAAACCAGCACTAGATGCAAAGGAGATAACGAGGACTGTTTGGTCATCTGCAGGACTCGTTCATTACCATTTCCTACAACGTGAAATTATAATTACAGAGGCAGACGTATCGCAGACAAACGGATGAAATGCATATGGAATTAATGAAGAAGCAAGCCATGCTGAATTTCGTTCAAGAATCGTATAGAACACTTCATTCGCTTTATTTGCCTTGATATTAACATTCCTCGTGGTTTCGAGAACAATTCGAACAAATCCTTTTACACGGAGATTTTCGAGAGCGTACGCTTTCGAAAGATGTAAAAGAGAGAATCGATTTTTTTTAAAGCCGGATTACAACGATAGTACCATGGAAACGATTTCTGTGGCCTGTTACACCGATTACATGGTCATTGATGTATCGAATTTTAAATTCCTCAACGATGCGTGGAATGTCGAAGTGAAATTATAAGTTATCGGATAACGTCTGTTCGTTTGCGGTGCTGAAAGGTTGACAGACGAATCGCTGAAAGTCGAAATTGCCGAAAGACCACTGACAGATCAAAACGCTGAAAGGTCAAATCACCGACAGATCAAAACGCCGAAAGACCGAATCGCCGACAGATCAAAACGCCGAAAGGCCAAATCGCCGACAGATCAAAACGCCGAAAAGACCAAATCACCGGAAGATCAAAACACCGAAAGTCGAAACGCCGACAGATCAAACCGCCGAAAGTCGAATCACCGACAAATTCAGTCGCCGACAGATCAAACC
Source organism: Euglossa dilemma (assembly GCA_002201625.1). Lineage (NCBI taxonomy): Eukaryota > Metazoa > Arthropoda > Insecta > Hymenoptera > Apidae > Euglossa > Euglossa dilemma. The sequence goes on along the minus strand of NIJG01000034.1, from coordinate 1,374,756 downwards.
ATCGAAAATCGAATCGTCGAAAAGACCAAATCACCGGAAGATCAAATCACCGAAAGACCAAATCGCCGACAGAGCAAAACGCCGGAAGTCGAGTCGCCGACAGATCAAACCACCGAAAATCGAATCACCGACAGATCAAAACGTCGAAACACCGACAGATAAGTGTTCTTTCTCCAAGCCACTATTTATTTCGCAAAAATTGGGCGTCGTCATTAAATTGTAATAAAGGCTAATAAAGCGCTAATAAAAAAGAATACCGTCCACTAATTTTATAACAAAAACAATTCTACGTCTTAACTTTTACACGATTTCTTATCTACCGTTTCAAAGGTATCCTCGACTTTACACCAGAAACCATCGAGCTTAAAGGGTTAAGAAACAAATTTCTCCGAAATTCCCTTATTCCTACGTTTCCCATACGCATTTCTCTCCCTTTTACGCGAAACTGCCGCGTGTAATTTTAGCAACGAAAGGCCGGGAAGTGGAAATTCTAAAAAAAGCGGATAAAACTCTCGCGTTTTATAATTATGCACGGTTTTTCCTTTTTCCGCCGGCAATAGGAAACAAAGTTTCCGCTTGTCGCGCAAGCTCGTTACTCGCGTTAGAGCGTTCAACCGGAATTTTCACGATTTTCGCGATATTCCACGTGAAAGTTTCGACTGCTGGAAGCTCTGGTTCGCGAGTTCGCCGTCGATACGAACTGCGGGGTTCGACGAAGGAAGATGATACCCCGTAGAAGGTGCGGAAGGTGGAGAAGTTGACGGCGGGCAGAGGGAAGCGATTAAAGGCGAGGCTAAAATTAGGGGCGAGCCGAGCGGGGAAAAGTCGCGTGAAAAAGCCACGGAAATAGTGCCTCTCTTCTGAAGACATCGAGGGCCAGAGAGATTAGAAGCTCTCGCCAGCCACGAAAAGACCTATTCCGGATCCTTCTTCAAACATTCATGCGGAAGCAGCCGAGCAAGCGTGCAACCGTTCAAGCTTTTACGCGGTTTTCTTTTTCATCGCCTCAGAAAGCGATTTTCGGCGCTTTCTCCCGAGCTGCCGGGATAAAAACCGGCCCTCTTTAACGTTTACTTTCCTTTCCTCTCTCTATCTTTCCTTCCCTCCTTTCTTTCTTCCTTCTCCTTTTCCTTTTTCTTTTTTTTTTTAAATCTACGTTTCCTTAAACACACACGTTTAAGGACCTAGTCTGAAGAGGATATGAAAGAAAATCGATCCTCAGCTTTTTTGGATTCCTTGTTGCAGGGTTTCAACACCGATTTATCTCGAAGAAATCCTTTTGTAATGCTTGAAAATATTTTCCTGCTTTTACATCTCGATTAACGTGTCTTTGATATATCATTACCTTTGTGTCAATTTTTAATTTTCATTTCGTAAAAATCTCAAGTAATTAAGTAACTCTATTTTATTTTTTCTCAATTAAATTCCATTATTCTACAATTTTAATAGCGTTTCCAGTGACATATTTCTATTTTCTGTAATGTTTCTATATTTTCGTAATAACCGTCTCGTTCGATTTCTCCGACGAAAAGCTCAGAGAACTTCGCTAGAATCGTCTTCGCGTGTAATCCTGGTTTTACTCGAGATGTTAAGGATTTCACTAGGTCTGACCATTGTCTTTCGCGATTAATCTTGTCGTATGATATCCGTTCTTCGTCCGCTGTCACGATTCAGCGGTGAAAAATGGCCGGCGATTTAAACGGGACAGAAGAGGAGAGAGTAAATACTAACTCTTTGCCGAAGCTTTCCTTCGGATAATTCGTACGTACCATTTTTCACGCTTACGCGTCTTCGCTCGGGACAGCTCGAATATTATTCCCGGAGAACGATGGAACGATTTTAATTAAGCTCGGCTGGAATATTCGAATTTTCTCCCGATCGTCGTTAAAATCGCTCCCGTCGAATCCTGCGCTTTCCGGTCTTTCGTATCCGGGGGGCCCATTATCCAGGCTGTAATTTCAACTTTCAAACTTTTCGAATCGTTAATTTACTTGGACCTATATAATTTGCCGTAATTACACGTTCTCCATAAACTTCCCGTGGATCATAAACAGCGGCCTATATAGCCCATATTGTTGCTCATATTGCATACGCAGATTACACTGTAATGAATATGCTCTTTGCTGGCTTCCATTACCAGAGTTTATGGAAGCTTGGCAACGAAATTTACCATGTAGAAATTTTATTTCTCATCTATTTCCTCGAAATTGACCAAGCTTATATCGAGAGCATTTTTTCATTTACCAGCGATTGTGTACTAAGTGACAATCCTCGTCGATTTTACTGTTATCTCGTTGTGAAATTTCTATAATAATTAATTGTTAGACAATTTTTATCTATTAGGTTGTTCGGAAAGTTATTTCGTTATTTTCCAATACAGGACGTAATTTTTTTTCACCGCCAACTACTCACTTTAGCCGCATAAAAAGAAGAAAGAAAAGAAAAATGAAATGAATTTCTAAACGACTCAATATTTTCACATATACGATTATTTTGTATCAATGGTCAACTATTTCTGCCTTTTGATTTATTACTTAGTTGTACTACTATTATACTGTTATACTACTATCGTTAGATTGTTATTTACTTCTAACTAGGCAGTACAAAGCCAGTCGGGACACCTGTGAAAATATTTTGGTAGCTTACGGTACTTGGCTCTGTGAAAAGCCCAAATTAGCCTGAATCCCGATATATCAACGTACATACAGGAATACTGCTTCATTTTTTCCCTTATGACGCACGGGCACACGTCCAGCCTGTAAGCTACAGCTTCCTTTTCTTAAATAGTTAGAATATCGATAAATCCAATTCGAAAATATCTCGTCAATTTCCTCTGTGTAAAAAATCCCGAGAAATAATCCCGAGAAGTCTCGTTTAAAATAGAATACAGCCGGTCCGTAAACTTCTAATCTCTCGCAGTGCAAACGGTAACTTTATCCGAGGAAACATCCACCTTTTCTAAACTCCCAACTTCCGAGCTTCCGATCTTTATATCTTCGAGCTTTGCTCCAACTTCGAACTCGCGGAGAAAAGCGCGACAACGAGTGATCGAAACGGTGAATAAACCTGGTAAACTTTCGCGGAATTCACAATGAAACGCGCTTCGAAGCTTTCGTTTCGATAAATCCACGCTCGCCATTTTGTCGCTGCGCCAACGAAATGGCGGCTGGACTCTGGTGACGAATTTTACCAGATTTTACTCAGGAATGAAAAGCGACTGTTATTAAGCTTTACTTTCCTTTCCTCTCTATATTTGCTTTTCTCCTTTTCTTTCCACCTTTTTTTTAAATCTACGTTTTCTTAAACACATATATTTAAGGACCAAAGCGACAAGATGGCGACTGGGCTCTGGTCGCGAATTTTACGAGATTTTACTCCGGGATGAAAAGCGACCGTCATTAAGGTTTACTTTCCTTTCCCCTTTATCTTTGCTTTCCTCCTTTTCCTTCTTTTTTCTTTTTTAAATCTACGTTCCCTTAAACACACGCGTTTAAGGACCTAAACGACAAGATGGCGGATGGGCCCTCGCGAATTTTACGAGATTTTATTTCGGGATGAAAAGCGACCGTCATTAAGGTTTACTTTCCTTTCCTCTTTATCTTTGCTTTCCTCCTTTTCTTTATTTTTTCTTTTCTAAATCTACGTTCCCTTAAACACACGCGTTTAAGGACCTAAGCGACAAAATGGCGGCTGGGCCTTCGCGAATTTTACGAGATTTTACTTCGGGATGAAAAGCGGCCGTTTTTAACGTTTACTTTCCTCCTTTTTTTTTTCTTTTTTAAAATCTACGTTTTCTTAAACACACGCGTTTAAGGACCTAAGCGAAAAGATGACGGCTAGGCTGTCGGGAGAATTTAACGAGATTTTACTCACATGGGAGTGTGCCAGCAGCTCCTTCATGACGAAATTGTCGTAGATCTCTTTGGCAAGCTTTCTCCTCTCTTCCGGGCACTCGAGCTTCTCGTACGACTTGATCTACAATGCATAAATGAGAAATTCCTTATGGAGTCGGAGGGCGACGCGTGTGACCACGCTTACTGGTGCTTAAATAGTGTGTAATGCGGGCTAACACGAACCTCTTCGTAAAACCTAAGTTGCGGAATCGGCTCCTCCGCCACATTCTCGCAGTAGTCTTTGAATAAGAGGTAACCTGCAATCACAAGGTAACAGGGGAAAAGACAATGCATGTGCTTCAATCGATTCGGCTTTCACGCCGCTCGCCTCTCTAAGATTAACGCTTATCCCTCGATTATATCTCTCGGGATATACTTGAGATGGTAATTTCAAGAGGCGAGCGTCATCGTGCTTTGCGTTACTTCTCTACACAATAGCCGGGAAAATGTTACACCGCGTTTTCCGTGCCTCGGAAACGTACATATGGAAGCAACGTCGGTCATCGTCGGTGGCTCGTGAGAAATTTTTCCATCTGCCCGTTTACTATCGCGGGTTATGACAAATCTAAGCACGTATAGCAATGCTCGGGTAAATTTACATGCACCGTTCCCGTTCTACTCGATGTCTCGAGCTCGGCGAAATCTGATACAAGGACAGAAAATTGATAAGACGAAAGAAAAGAGAAAGATTTCACTATGGAAAAAGCAAATATGCGGTAAAGGAAACTTTACTTTCCGTAATCTTCATCGCGTCATTTTGAAAATGGGACTAATGCATCAATGAGGTTCTTCCGATTAAAACCAGCCCAAACAGCACATAAATTAGACCATATTTTGTTGTCGCGAATTATTTTATTACAGTTCAAATTAGTCTAATCTGTTTTTGGAACTGAGATAGATACAGTGTAACTAAGATATTTCAATGAAACATCGTTGTACAAATTTTAATTTTTATCTTAATTTCGTGAAAGTGGTATCAATGATTAAAATAAGATAAAAATTACAAAAAACATCAGACTATATTTGACAATTAAGTTCGCATTCCGATATCGATAAATAAAATGAAAATTCCGCTTGAAAAGGTATCCGCGTTAATTTGCACACCGGATATTTCGACGATGTTCAATGAGCATGTTTAATCCATATGTGAAATACTACTGCTGGTGTAATGCGTTACGAAGTTTATTCAGAACTTTAATGCATAATGGAGACATATTACGAATGCAGTTGCCGAGATGCTAATTTGTATATTACTCGAAAAATGTAATGGAAGTAAAGTAAAATGATTTTAGCAGTTTAAGGGAGAATCGTGTGTCAGAATGACTATTTTCTTTTCACCATTGTTCTATGTTTATGAATGTTATTTATTCCACAATCGAGGAATAATTTAATATTTCATTTAATTTTATCCTTTCCTTGATACTTCATAAGCAAGCGTACACCGTTAAATCACGAATTTGTTAATAACAGGGGAATTATTTTGAAACGTAGTTAATTACAACGGTTTTCGAAAGAGATTACTTATTATTTAGCAGTAATAAACAAGCTCGTCACTTCGAGGTAATAAATAGAGTTACGAAGCTTATTAACTTTATTTATGAAACGTACGCGTGTGTTAAAATTGGAAAAATTATAAGAGACGTATTAATCCGATTTCGATTTTAAGCAGCTTATAGATCACTTCGATGATTAAACATTTAATTATTAATAATTATAAACGTTTCTGTCCGATGTCACGTTGTTATTAGCAAATTTTGAATAAAAATATCACGATCTTTCCTTCGTACTAGCAACAAGCGAAGTACATTTGATTCGATCAAAATAATATAATAAACATGCCGTATTAATTACTGCTGACATATAACGTGTGACATATGACATATGATCGTAATCGTGTAAAGTAAAATATGTATAAAGTGACGTAAAATTAATACGACACGGAACGTGTAAATAAAGCTGGTCAATAAATTTACTCGCAAGTATCTTCTTTCGGAATATTGTCGGAAAACTTCGCGTCAAACTTTTCGAAATTGGCAAAGTTACGAAGTTTTGAGTTCAAACTATTACGCTGAAGTGACAAATTAAAGAAACTTCTTCTTTTTCAACGCGCTGGATATTTGTATTGCGAAGTAAATGAACGAGAAAGATAGTTCATTCATCAGAGAAATTACTCTCACGCGTAGTTCACGTTTTTATAAAAGTCACAATTTTCCGAGGTGAAAAACCTTTTCAAAACCGCTTCTGCACAGCTTTTCTGCTTTTCTAAATTCTCCGTTTCGTCTCCTCGATTTTTCTTAGCTAGAAAAATTGCGCTCGATGGACTAATTGCAAGTTAGAATTATTTAAAAATTTGTTATTATTATAATCACAGATTTCCCATAAAATAAATAGCGTTCTGAAAACTCAGTTCTCCCAAGATATAATATCGTATTTATAAGAATTTCACAAAGCGAACTATGGATAAATAGCAACAAATAGCATTCAAAGTTAATAATAAGAAGGTGACTCACTGTATATAATATTTAATACCACATTTTCCGCTGAATCACCAAAGCAGAATTAATAATTTTTGACTCACTGTATATAATATTTAACGTTACATTTTATATTATATCACCGAGGCAGAATTATTAATTTTTCCTATTTGCGTTTATAACGAATTAAAAAATGTCACGAAAGTTATTGCTGCAATAATGCAGTTATATCTTCGATGTCTACGTTGAATATTAAAAGAGGAAAGAAATTGAACAATGTGGGAAATGAAATTTCTGAATGTGACACGAATATCTAAATTAAGCACGTCCGATATTCGTTCGCTTCTATTTCCATATCGTTGTGTATTTAAATTGCATATAATTAGGCTGTTGTGCAACACGTGACGCATAAAATGTTATTTTTATTGTGGGGCTCGAATTTAGCGACGGGATCCCGCGTTATCACCTTCGACCGTATTTCATTTAACCAAATGTATTATTCTTAATATTTCAAATTTATCCGATAAACTGACAGTCATGGAAATTATTAACAGGAAGCGGTGTCGAATTTAATTATTATGCTTGTACGAATTCT
>NIJG01000034.1:1331466-1360821 GCA_002201625.1 Euglossa dilemma | reverse complement strand
CGTCTGTTTAAATCAAGAGTAAAGATGATTTTTCAAAATACGATACAGGAATGGAAGTTTAAAGACCTTTAATAAAAATACGACTTTAAGAAACTTTAAGGCTATTGAAAGAAAGAAGAAACTTGTATATTGTCGAGAAAGGATATCAAGCTAATATTAGATCATCTAAGTTATTTTATACCTCATTCATGTTTACGTAATTTACGATTTAATAAAAGACACGTGAAAAATACTAATGCTTTTAACTTTATATCGATAACATAAAATCCAAAACATTATTTGTTTTCGGTAAATAATAAATGAGAAAAATTGTAATTAATTTCCAGACGAAATCATTTATGAATCAGTTATTATTAAGATTAAAATCTTTCGATTCTTACGATTAGACTTATGGGTTTAAAGGATATCGTAGATTTTAATTTTGAAATTTAATACTTAATAAGCAATTAAAATCTGTAATTGATCACAGAATGAAATAGAGAGAAATAAGGAAAGAGAGAGGGAGAAACAACAGCAAACAGTTAAATTTGAAATATCAAATTTCTCGGAGTTCTTGGTAAAGGAATTTACCTAATAAGGAACAATTTCATTACTCTATAAAGGATAATTTCGAAAGGAATTCGTTAGGTTGGATCAACAATTAGGAAACACGGTGTAATGAATTACAAATTCGCGAGTAAGTCGATTTAATTTAATCTCCCAATTGCCACGTTCTTAATTTTCACGATTAAATTGGTAAAATTAGAAACTTCATACGCAAATCCTTTTTCGATAATTAAACCACGCACTGTGTCATGCTTAAAATTATATTTAACAAATAAATATACATATTGCACTGTTGATTTATTACATTGTTAGCTGTGTCATCGACATTTTGAAAAAATATCATCGTTTATTAATTTTTCAAAGTTTAATAAAATAAAACAATTAGCTATCTCTTAATTGAACTTACTCACTGAAGAGAGGACTATACTGCCTCTAATTTTACGTGTTTAATCGTAAAAATTAAAATTAAATTATTTTCCATTTCGACTAAGACAGCTTGAAATTGAGGAAAAAATTCTGAGTACAAAATTCAAGTAAACACACTCGGCAATTTTTTCACTGCTAGCATAAACCTAACTTATTCCAAAACATTGAAAAACAGTTAAAGATTTGGATACTAATAACGATTATTATATATCTAATCGTTGTTTAAAAAAATATTTAAATCACTCTAACTTTATTCCTCGAATCTTCGAACCTCTACAATTTTATTTCACAAATCTTCGATCCACAATAATTTTATTTCTCAAATCTTCGATCCACAATAATTTTATTTCTCAAATCTTCGATCCACAATAATTTTATTTCTTAAATCTTCGATCAACAATAATTATATTTCTCAAATCTTCGATCCACAATAATTTTATTCCCCGAATGTTCACTCTTCTATAACCGAAATTTTCTTTCTTTACGAAGAACAAAGTTACAAGCAATAACAAAAACCGACAATCGTTTGGTAAATTATTAATCTGGTATCGATGCAGCGACACAGCGATAAAATAGGATAACAGATAAGTGATCGAAATAAAATTCAGCGTACGCAGGTACCGAGGTAGATTATATCTAACACAAGTCGCATGACGTTGCAGAAGGTTAACAGCAACACGGCCATATTTTCTAAGATAGTTGGGGAGCAACGTTGTCGAGCAAAGGAGTTAAAAACTGGCTGTTAAAAAACTTGGTGCATCATACTTCCCGAATGTCGCGTTATCTAGCCGTGAGATTCAAACTTGTTGAACTCTGTCTAACTTTCACCCAGCTATTTATCAAAATTCCCCAGACCTTCTGGGAGAAAGTACGCTGCATAATACCAGGAGTATCCGCGATTACTTTTCGAACAGAGTTGTTATACATTACTTTGTGATTCAATGAAAAAATAACAATGTAAAGACTAAAAATTGTGTTTTCTATTTAATTCAAACCTTGCGTTCATTTTGGGATACTCTTTTACAAATATATTATATATTTACCGGAATTTTTCACTCAGAATTATACCGAATCCGAAAATTAACTTCGTCGCATTTTACCACAAACTGTACAGAAAATAAATTCTCGATTATGCGAACATCCATTATGCGAATATATAACGCGAGTATAACATTTAAATATATTTCCTCTTGTAGCGTAAAATTTGCTTGCAGCGATCTGGCGTGAAATTGACATGACATGTTATAAAACAATAATAATAATAATATTGTAATACCGAGGATTTAATTGAATATCGTTATTGTAACACGATGAGAACAGATGATAATAATCGTATCGCATAACGTTGTCGAAACAGAAACGAGTGTTATCTGATATAATTAAGGAATTTAAACGTGAGAAATTTCGCAACTTTGAAAGAAATTTAACAGAAAATTATGGCGTTGTAAAATCGATGTTATGGCGTTGTAAAATCGATGTTATGGCGTTTGAACAATATTTTATTCCCCCTTTCATTTTTTTTATTTTGTAGTCCATTAATGATAGGCACTATTTACAAACAAATTGTACTTAATCTATTTCGTTTTGTTTTAAATATTGGATAGAATTTTCTCGTGCAATAAATTCATTTTCCCAGATGTTCGACACTTTTATAATTACTAGGATAATTATTTAATTATTAAAGCCTGCGGAGTAAATCAATCGGGAAAGAATAAATCGTATTTAGAAACGTACACAGTATTTATAATTACCGGGACAACCAGAAAGGGAGAGTCTGCGCGTAAATATTTAAAATCAATTTTTTCGAAAATAGAGTGTCGCGTGAAAAAACTTCCATTTCGTATTTTCGATTTGTTTTTCCAGCGAACTCGGCCTTTCTCCAGTTGTATCAATAGTTACCCAACACCCTATGTACCATGTTACTTGCACGAAATATTGTACAAAAACACGACAGGGTAAAAATATATAAAAATACAAAGCACGATGAAAATATACAAAAATATGGAAAAAGAAAAAAATGACGAAAAAATATGTCGAACCTTTCTAATTTAACTAATTCGAATCTCATTTTTTAGCAGTTAAAAGATTAATTAGAAGAAATTAGGAGAAATTAGCCTAACTGCTTTCTTATCTTGCGTAAAAATACAAAGCATAATGAAATATGCAGAAAAATATGGAAAAAGAAAAGAAAAAGAAAAGAAAAATGATCAAAAAATATGACGAACCTTTCTAATTTATCTAATTCGAATCTCGTCGTAGTTAAAGGATTAATTAACAGAGATTAGGAGGAATTAGCCTGACTGCTCCCTTATCTTGGATAAAAATACAAAGTATAATGAAATACGTAGAAAAATATGGAAAAAGAAAAAAAAAATGATAAAAAAATATGACGAACCTTTCTAATTTATCATCTAATTCGAATCTCGTCGTAGTTAAAGGGTTAATTAGTATAAATTAAGAGAAATTAGCCTGACTGCTCTCTCTTATCTTGCTTTTTCTATTTTGCCATAATCACCGAATCCTTATTAACCCTGGGCCGGATAATATTCTGACAAAGCTACCTTGATAAGAGTCCGGGAGTTAATCCGGATTAAAGGATTTCGTTACGTTTTTACTGCCTATCCCCGCAATTAATTTCGATTTTCCGTGTGAACGAGATTTCGTTACTTTCCCACCAATTAAATCGGATTTCGTTAATTGCAAATAACATCGATTATCAGGGGCTAAATCATATCTCGTGATTTCATAGGCGGTTTGGTTCGAGCCTGTTAACTGTTGGACACAAACGTTTGTAATTTTTCCCACGAACAGATCTTTCATCGTTCCTCAGGAGTGAATGGCCATTTTAGATCGCGTGTCTTCCAGTACCTTTGCATGTTAGGTAATAGCGTTTCATGACAGAACAAACGGGGATTCGATTGAAACCCATATTTCTCCGGCTTTATTGGAAAACGTTGCACGTTGCAATTTTTTAAGATACTATTTCTTTTTTGTTTATTCGGCAGAGGGGACCTAATCGATCTTTTCATCTTCAACGTATTTTTAGAAAATGTGGAACAAAAATAATATGTTAATAAGGTGATAAATAATTCGTGTTTTGTGGAATTTTAATATCCAGAAAATGAAAATTTGTGTCACAAGGTGTTCTTCCCAATGGAATCGTAGGTTTAAAGGGAGACTAGTTCTTTTATACCTTTTTTACGCCGAGTAAATATAATTAAACCAAGCTATAACTAATTAAGTTAAACTAAATCAAGCTAATTCATAATTGAAAAGGTGATTTTCAGGGTATGGGAAATTGAAACACTCAGATATGCGAATAAAAGTGTTTCGAACAAAAATTGTTGCATTTTGAGAAGCAAAGGCAATTGCATTGATGTTTTTGAAGTTTTGACTTCTAGACTTTCGTTGTAATTATTTATCATATAAATATCATGAAAAAGAAATAATATCGAAGATAAAACGTAAAATTTGAGAAAAGCGTCACGAACGTTTGTGTTCAAGAGTGAATAAACAATTCTTTGTTGATTCATCGACGATCATTGTTCCCGGCGTTAATTGAAATCGAGAAGAGCTAACGTAACAACAAAGTATATTTAAAAGTTGCTCACCAAACATTTGATTGAATATTTTATCGAAGTTAACTTCCTTCTTCTTTTCCAGATACTTGTGCATTACGCTTCTCACACTGCAACAGAAAGAAGTATGCAAGTGTAACGATTAAATTCGAATTATTAATTAATCAGTGGTGTTCAACGTTAACCTACCGACGATTCGAGTATACTTATGTCTATTAAATCAGTGAAATGTTCGAGAAAGAGAGAGATAATATATATATATATATATATATATGCACGAATAAAATAATCAAACACCCTATTTAACGCGAATAAAAATAAAAAAGTAGTTCCCAGAGAACAAGGAGAGAAACAAATTAATTTCATACGAATTTTAATTAACAAATCCAAAGTTTCTTGATAATGAACAAGTGATTTTAATTGCGCAAACCCTAACTCCTAAAGTCCCTATTTTTTCGCGGCAAATGATGCATTTAATTCTGAACCGATGAATGCTAACTATGTAAGAATAAGTTACTCATAGCAATTTTTATCTCAAGTTAATGCTTAACTCCTTGAATCTACAACCTATGCTCACGTTTTTCACACATTTAGACTTTTTCTACATGTTGACATAACAGTAGAACGAGCTGTTATAGTTTTTATTATAATTATTCAAGGAGAATAATACGCGTGGTGTGCAAAGAAGTGACTGAATTCAGTGATATAGTAACGAGGTATATAAACTTTATTCAAGATGAAAACAATTTACTAATGCGAAGGCTGAGGTTATGGTGTTTCAAACTGTAGTGTCCTATTGTTACATGACGACTGACTCGCTTGCCAAAATTTAAAAGATCCTTCTAAACTAGAGTCCCGAAGGTCCTTGAGTCTTAAAAGGTCTCTGCCAGTCCTGATACCATCGTTGCACATTTACAACCGTTTTTTATCCAAATTTACAGCTCGATCCAGTTTTTACAACTGTCTTTTTCAGTGGCTAATGCGAATTTCACTCTGACTCGACTATCAAAATTAAAAATTCGTTTTAAACTAGAGTCCCGAAGGTCCTTGGCTCCTAAAATGTCTCTGTCAACTCTGATACCATCGTTGCATATTTACAACCGTTTTTTTATCCAAGTTTACAACTCGATTCAGTTTTTACAACTGTTTTTCTCAGTGGCTAATGCGAATTTCGCTCGTAAGAACTTTCGGCTATATAGACCAGCTCTAAAATCCCTTTGAAACTAGATCATTATCGAACCCAGCAGTATGCACTCAAAAGCACGTTATACTCTCGACGAAGTTTCCCTCTGCAGAAAACGCTGCTGTAAATCCGCGCTGTAATGAACAGATTCGCCGAAATACGTTGTATTATTAATAGGCTGCGGATGTTTATGCAGATATAATATGTCGAAGTATGCGAGCAACACGCGAGGAATGCGTAAAGGATATATTACACCGTGTGTCTACGAAACGTTCGTCGTTTTCTTGTTTTATTTATTTAGTAATTTAACGCTTGGCAGCCCTACAATTTTCTCCTTCGCTCGATTGGTAAATTTAACGCACTCTCCGGTGACGGAAAGCTCTTTCGGAAGTTTTCTTTCGGAATTTATTTTCGTAATGACCTTGGAAATTTGTCTAGTTTTGTCAATGAAATCAGGGTCGAGTGAAATATATTGTAATATCTAAGCAGTGACAATGAGGTGTAAACAGTTAATCATGGTAGAGTCGTTAATTTTTACAAGAACGATTTTAAATTCGAAAAAAGAAATAATAATAATTTAAGCACACGTGAACACTGGGTGATAAAATTAATTAGCTACGGAATGGTATTGTATATTTGATAACGCTATATTTCCGTTTCATGTTTTAGCATACGTAATTTATTTCGATGGGAATAATTTTGTCCAATTACGAGCAATTATGATATATCCGAATGTTTCAAGGCTCGCAATTACATTTAAAAGGAAGTATGGAAGAATGTTAAATTTGCTTGTAAATATTAAACCAGTGATAAGTTATTGATAGCTTATCAGAGATAGATATACTACATATGAAACATACCTATGCGATATATATGCATACTGCATCAGAGATATACCGAACGAAAAGTATTAAGCAATTTGTGATACCTTCTAACGGTAGAACTAATTTCTATTTTAATTTTTTTCAATTTCTTCTTGCTTTACATATTCCGTACAAAACCTGCGTTTGCATAAACCTAATTTAATTACCAAACAAAATAAGTATTTCTCAAAAATTACTAGTTGTTGCTTGTCCGATTATTTCTTGAGAAAATTTCGTTGTTTCTGTTTATTTTAGTAAAAACTAATTATACGTTTCGATACGTATCGATGACTGGTTAAAAAATTCGTAAAAATAGAAATTCGACGATACGATATGTACGTTATTTACGATACACGAGCATGAAATTCAATTTCGACATAATTCTTCGGGAACATCGTGGGATCGTTGAAGCAAAATCGAAGAATACGAATTTCCAAGCACGCTAAATGATAAACAGCTTGGCAAACGTTCGTTTCGTAACAGCAGCTATGTATTATGTAAAGATAAAGCCTTTGTTCAATCGCAATTGCAGATATGAGTTCGAATTACCCTCGATGCAGCTGCATTTCCACGTAACACGCGCGATCATTACCAGCCGCAACATTCCTCGCTTCTCCGCCCACTCCTCTTCCATTCTTTCAACCTCAAATTCTCTCTCTCTCCCTCTCTCTCTCTTTCTTTTCCTACCAATCCAACCAGTACGGCCCTGAATCAATGTCAACAGTGGTTCGGACCCAGACGAATGTAGCTCACGTTTACGATACAGACGAATGCTAGCAACGAGTGAAAATTTAGGAATGGGTCCGGAGAGTCTGAAGAAGAGAGAGAAGAAGAGAGTCATGGGAAGTGCGTGAATGAGAAGAAAAGAAGATAGAACGAAAGGTTTAACCCTTTTCTTTCTCATAAACCCCGTTTTTCTCATAGAACGAAGCATCGTGCCAATTGGAAGTTTTTAGCATTATTTTAGGACCGAATTTTTTTGAAAAAAAGAAAGAAATAAAGAACCAATCACAGCATTACCGCTTGCAATTCTTCGCGAAGATTGCTAGACAGGAAAATAGTACTCGTCTTAATTTTTGACTTTATTTTGGTACCCGGTGACTATAATAGTTAGCTGTAATAGCAAATGGGTTAAACAGGAGTGTAAGGACCAAAGCTAGTTTAATTTTAAAGCAATCTTAACGAGAGTTCTGTTTTAAAACAGTATACCGTAGCCAATCGTCAGTATTCAGCGTGTGAAGTATAACTTAAGCGACTGGTTATTTTAAATAAACCGTTCTTGTTATCAAAAAGTATCTTCGTTTCCGTAAACCAGCGAACAATTCTTACAGTTTCATTCTACTTCTGCTTCCTTTCCTCCTCGTTTCTTCGAACGCGAGTACGATATTCCACGATTTTTCAAACCCTGCCGGAACTTAGCTTTCAAGAGGTTAAAACTTCGTTATTAGTTCGTAACGGAACAAACGAGCATTTATTGGATATCTATAATGACTGGATACCATCGTGGGTGTAATAGAGTTTCTCGTTCGAGCGTACTTAACATGTTTAGTCTGCGTTTCTATTGGGCTGAATGATCGATTACTAACGCGATGAAAGATGATACCTTTGCACTTTACCAACCATGGATCATTATTTGCTGAAACATCGTTTCCTCGTTACCGTTCCTCCTCGTCCAACTCTATCATATCACGCTGTCCGACAAATTTTTATTTCCTCTACAATCTGTAATATCCATTAGGCGATTATCAGAACACAAATCGAAATCGAACTGTCGCTCTTCGTTTCGGAAAAATCCAAGTTTTTCTAAAGAGACACGATTTTTGGATAAATTTTTAGTTAGGAGATTAATTTTGGCTTTAAAAGTTAATTGAGACTATTCCGAGTTTATCGATTTATCGAATTCGTAATCGAAATCAAATTGTCGCTTTTGATTTGAAAAAAATCCAATTTTTTTCTTGAAAACACATGATTTTTCGCTAAATTTTGAGTATTACGTAAAAAGTAGGAAGGTTAGGAGATTCATTTTGGTGTTAAAAGTTAGAGGAGAGTGTCCCAAGTTTATCGATGTCTAAATTATAGTTGAACGCGTATGTATATCTTTCAGCTGTTCACATACACATCTAAACAATCAAATCTTTTTCGCTTTGCACGACGGACAAAGCGAAAGTTGCTGTTTTAGACAAGAATGTCGAACGCGTAGTATTTTTATTCGCTATTCATCTCGATTACCTCGGCATCCAATGAACGAGACTGTCAATGAATGAAGCTTCTTTTGTAGAGTTTATGTGGAACAAGTGTATTCTACTTTGAGATCATACCAAGCAGATAAATTCTTGGCAACATTGTTACCTGGTGGTGCGTCCGAGTCTACGCGAGAACCACCGTTTAATACTACCCAGTGTGTGTGTGTGTGTGTATTAGTACACGAGTGAAAAGTGGGACTGTTCTAAAAGCGTACGATGGTATAATTATATTCTTTTTTCCCTCCTTCTCCTTTCAATTACGATATTCGACGATCCGATCGTCGGTTCGAGTATTTATCTATATATACAGTTCCCTAAGCATAAAAGATCCTTTTCCAATTTTCCAACGGCTGAATCTCAAGTTTATAACGTGTCACGGTGTATGGTTTTGATAGCTTGCACTCGAAGACATTTTAAATAAAAAAATGTTCTTGTTTATCGCTTGGAACGGTGAAAGAGACGCAAAGCAATGCGATTTTAATTTAATAAAGTTAAGCGAAAACACTTGACATTCGACTGACAATGTCCAGAAGGTCCTTTTCCAATTTTCCAAAGGGAGAATCCAAAGTTTCTAACGTGTCACGACGTATGGTTTTGAAGGGTCGAGAGCAAAGGGTTACACTCGAGGACTTTTTAAATAAAAAAATGTTTCTGTTTATCGCTTCGAGCGGTACCAGGAAGGCAACGCGATCCTAATTCAACAAAGTTAGGCGACCACTCTTGGCATTCGAGTGACAATGAGACTGCAGGGTGTCAACGGGAGTCCTCGTGCGTGATACCCTTGAGAGCTAAGGGGCCATAAACGGATATTTTCCACACTGTGACCACTATTAGTCGAAACGGTGACGAAGCGACCCGTTTCTCCGAACCGTTTCTTTTATTTCGACCCTGTGAAGAGCTACAGTTGTCCCAGAGGCTCCAGAAAATAGACCAATAGCAATGCAGATTAGTTAATTATTAGTTAATTAATTAATCACGTAGGTGTTAACATAAATATTGGTCTCTTTGGTAAGAAAAGAGTCTTCTGGCTGTCTTGCGTTTGATAGATTCTCGCGAGAGGTTGCTATCGTCTGTGTTTGACTCGGTTTTAGTTTAACATTCGACATCGTCTTAGCGAATACTCGCGAATATTGAACTGATTGCTTAATTGACAAAGCATAGCGTAGCGAATTTACAATCCGCCAGATTTCACCGAAGAATTAACTCGCATATGAAATATACTATCTTGGTATCAAAGGACGTCTTCTAAAATGCGTAATAAGAACTAATTTGTGTTAATTTTAATATGATTATTAATTAAGCCTCTTCTTAATAACTTTTCAATTACACAAGTTGAATCACGTGCCTCGATGAGGCGAAATAACTCGTAACAAAATGTTTCGCGAACGAAAGTGTCGATCGTGTCGAATAAAATAGAATAAAATCATACCGATTAGGTTCTGCAGCGAAATTTTAACGAAAGTTAGTAGAGAATAACAAAAAAGAACGCAAGGAGACCAAAGGTTTTTGTGCGAATATTGTAAACGATATTTATTTAAATTGCGTAAATAAACGAGGAACGAGAGTCGAGTGTGTGGAATACTCTTGAGCAATCGACATTTTCATTATTAAAAATCTAGAGAAATAACGAAAGGTGCGTGGAATAAAAAATATTAGCCGCCAGACGATAGGTTGGTAGGTTAATTCCGAATATATGAAAAATGCAGCGAGGTGAGAATGGAATGAAATTAAAAATTAATATAAAACTGATTGAAAATTGCAGACCGTCGGAAATCAGGAATACTTGTTGATTTCTGCAAATGCTTGCCTTGGCAAATTAATTTTTACCTCTGATATTAAATACCGGCAACGATTTGCTCTGCTCTGTACCGCTGCGTTTCAATGAATTTTCTTCCTGCTCGATTATTTTTCCAAGGTAAAAATAACAAGAATATCTTTTCCATCGTAGATTCGACCTTCTTCTCGAAATTTCAGAAATTCGAAAAGATTGCGTATTCTCTTTCGATTAAACGTCCTCCGCGCTTTTAATAGCGTTAAAATTGAAGGAGAAAAATCGGGAAATAAAGCTCGGAATGGTTTAACGAACTATTATCTTATAATAATACCCTTTTCACAAGCACATCGATGCACTCGTGCAAAGTGTAATCATACTCTTTTTTTAGTGGATTCATAGGTTCTCTTTTAAACATAAATCGATTGCTGGACTAATTTTGCGTGTAAAAGGTATAAAGCAAGGCCATAGAAAACCCAATATTTTATAGGAAATTTTGTGTCATTATATATGATACACATCATCCTAACCTTGGGCATTTTATATTTTTATAATACGCTTTTTCCTTAAGTTTTTTACCTGATTATGCGTTTTATTTACACGTTCTCATTAATTCAAGTATAATAACTCTTCAATTTTATGTCACTTTTTGTGTCACTTATAAATTATTGTATTTTTTTAACGTATTCCGTGTTATATCAATAGCAATTTCTGATGTTCAAGAATTTTGCGCTATTTATATTTCAGGTTAAGGTGAAAGATTATTATAAATGTTAAGTAGCAAAAAGAAGTAAAATAAAACCGAAGAGTTATTTATACTGGAATTATATCTTTCTCATGGCAACTTGCAAATTACACGATCCCGCGGAGAGATAATAATTAATTAGCAGGAACAACGTACATGGAAGCTCGGAACGGAAAGCTCTTTATTCGCAATCGAAACGTAACTCGATTTTCAAACATCTCTTTAGATACGCAGTATTCAGTGACAAGTAATTGGGTTTTGTTGTTCGCAAGTGGCATTGCGGTCAAGTGACTCGCATCTGAGGATCGATTTAGAGTCGATTTCTCTATTCACAGCACAGTTCCTTCATTCGTTTCGTATAATCCCGACATTCCACGGTCTCAGTCTAGGTCTGCGTGTCAGAATGGAAGAAAAATTCGATACAGGCTCAACCCCTAATTTATTTCTCGCAAAATCCGCGTGGAAATCGTTCCCATTAACTTTCAAATAAATTCGAAATCTATTTTAGCCGAATTTCTTTTCTTTTTTTATTATTAAATTTTCGAAGACGTATTTTTTCCTTTAAGCTTTTATTCTTTGCCTTTTCTTGTGTTTTTATAAGAGTATTTGATGATAGAATGTAACTTCTAATTTATTTCTCGCAAAATCTGCGTGGAAATTGTTTCCATTAACTTTCAAATAAATTCGAAACCTATTTTAGCCGAATTTCTTTCTTTCAGCTTTTATTCTCTGCTTTTTTTGTGTTTTTATAAGAGTATTTGATGATAGAATGCAACTTCTAATTTATTTCTCGCAAAATCTGCGAGGAAATTGTTTCCATTAACTTTCAAATAAATTCGAAATCTATTTTACCTGAATTTCCCTTTTTTTTTTTTATTAAATAAACGATATATCTTTTCGAAGACGTATTTTTTCCTTTCAACTTTTATTCTCTGCTTTTTCCTGCGTTTCTGTTAAAGTATTTGATGATAGAATATTTTTGCTTTGGTTTCGTTGTTGTTTCAGATACTAACAAAGACTTATGCGATTAATTGTGCAATATTCAATTGGATTCCTTCGTGTTTCTTCATTGACGCAATTTAATACGTTACATAACCAGACGCGATGGATTAAAGCTGAATAAAAATTGATAGAAGAAGATTGCTTTATAACGATTATCTAAGAATTATTTATTTCAATAACTGCTTGGTAACTGGAGTGTATATATATATAAGTAAATGTGAAATTTCACAGATTATTGCGACAATTGCGAGTCACGGTTAGGCTGTTCTTGGTGTTTGGATTTGTAACACTCGACATTCCATTGCAGGCTGTTTCAAAGCCGAAGGATGTTTGTCGAACGTAAAAGAATTCATCGACAATACCGCAAAAATAGACGATCATAATCGATATACCAGTTTTCTTCGCGAGGAGCGTTAGGAGACCGGTCTCCTTTATAATCATCCAATTATTTGCAACCTTTCTTTGACAATCCGGCCAATTACATCTTTCGATAAATTCTTTCACACGATTACCGGTAATTCCCGTCTCTTTTCATTCCGTCACACGCGATAAGTAATTATTATTAAAATTGTGGGCCACGTCGAAGAATATCTTCTGCCTGGCGATAAACAGGATCGAGTATAATTTTCATCCATTTACAAGAAACAGAAAACGGAGGACAGAGATAATAGTGGCGATTATTCGGAAATTGTGGAAAAATTCTCGCGACGCGTTTAAAAATATTACAAAAAAAACGAGATCTATAGCGAATTACGCGTAATTTCATCCACGTAACATGTAAATTACGATTTGCAGAAAAGGAATAATAATAGTCAGCTCGAAATTGTTATCTCACAATTATATCGTTAATTGGAAAATTAATGTAATATCCAATACTGAATTAAAAATTTTCGCAAACTCTTACGGCATATTAAAATATACACATTTTATTTTCGTTTCCATTGATTTGTAAAATAATAAAAGACAGAAAAGGATAAGATAAAATGAAAATAGTTGTTTTAAAATCTTTAAAACTTTTACATCTAAATATTCTTGATACATATCGGTTAAAAGTTGCTGATATTTTATATATTTCCTCGAATTGCCAATACTGGATATCGACGAAACTCTTTTCTCGTGATATTTATATTCTTCTGGTTTTATGATTTTCTCAATGGTCCCAGTTGCTGCTGTAATTCCATATCAAACACGTATTACGTAGTTGGATATAGGACAGGTTGATATCGCATATTAGATATCCGTAAAAATCCGCGAGACTTTTACGACTTGAGAACAATAGTACTATTACACGGCACTGCCATTAGTTTACTATTATTTTATTGCGCTGTTCCTATCGCTTTATTGCTTCGTTAATTTTATTCCTCTATACAATTGCGATTAAACACGAAGACTTTGTCGTGTAACAAGTATAATTTGTCAGGGATCACGCGAAGATGATGATCATAGCTATGGAATATCAGAGAAACAAAGTTTAACGGAGAATATACAAGAAAAGTGGAGGAAACAAAGAATTTTATTATCCACGGTATCTCGACAAAATTGCAGCGAGACTTAAATACAAAAATGACAGAAGGAAAGCAGAGGAAACAAGGAATTCTATCATCCACGGTATCTCGATAAAATTACAGCGAAACTTAAATAAAGAAATGATAGAAGAGAAAGGAGGGACGGAAGAGTTGAAAACATTTCCTGATTTAGATAATGCAGCAGATTGTTCGAATAGAAGAATGATCGAGTGGTTCGGCGAAGTATCTACCCTTGGAAAGGTGCAGGAACTCTATACTGGACAAACTTATTTGCAGGCTCGATCACGATGGATGAGCACACAATATCAATGAATCTGTCGATTCCGCGTAACAAGAATCTCCTAACCAGGACATAGTTGTCACGTGAAATATAATCGAACCGGACCATCCTTGACAAATACGAGTATATCGAACAATATATGCAGCGAGAGTGTAAAAATCAAAATATCAGATCATCCCATAAATTTTTCGTTGCATTTTATAAACTGTATCGACGATTAACGTGTTTGCCAACAAAAAGAATTATTTCTCTGGATAGGAAAGAGATACGAACACGAAACAAATTTTGTATTATAAGCCGTGGTCCATACTATATGGAAAAAATAAACAAAATTTCGAAAAGGCTCCCTACCCATAAAAAGAAAGAAAATTCAAAAAATGTAGCTGAAGACCTATCGTCTATCAGGAAGGTTAATCGTAGCAAACGAAACTATAGTTGAGAGAGCGAGCAGGAAGGCTAGTTAGGCTCGGTAACTTTCCAGCTCGATACACCGAGAAACGATAGACCTGCATCGTTCTTGATTCACTTTGGACGAACAATTTAAATATGGAATAGGTTCTGAACGAAGGCTGCGGAATACAAAATATGTAAATGTATTTAAATAAATCGGAGGACTCTACAAGTGGTCAATATAGAGTGTCTGGCAGAATCTAAACCGAACTTTGCCGATTGTAGCTGAACGCTGAGGAACGCAGGGTGTCTGAGGGGGCAGAGTTTCCGCTCCTGATCGTGCAAAGCGATCAACCTTCCCTGCCTTGTCATCCTCCGTTGCAATTACTCCGCTACTGCTTTCATCATTCACGCTTCTGCAGTCGCTCCTGCGGAGATTCCGATACACTAACATATACAATAATTTCTGCTTCGGTATTGTTGCCAACCTTTCAACTACCGTCCCGACAGAATTATTTTCCTAGCAGAATATTACCGAACTAGTATTTCAAATTAACACGTTCAGCGTGGTGTCATTTTAACCCCTTAACATACAATGACGAGTTAAACTCGTCATTTGTTTCAAGACTCTTCTTTGATTTTGCTAAGTATTTCTCTCCATTTTATGTCAAGAGATAAATTTCATGAATCAATCTTATCGATAAAAATGCAATATTTAAAAAAATATATATTCCTTTTCAGCTTCCAATCTCTAGTTCTACTTAGCGAAATAAAATAATATTTTTCAGTCGCATCAAGTGTATTTAATTTGTATGTCAAGGGGTTAATGAGATCGACAGTGTAACTATTTTTCATTTGACTGCCGTCGAACCGTGAGATAAAACATAAGATCTTAATGGTTCCTTGCAATAATTTTCTAAAATATTGGAAAATATCAAAATATCAAACGATATTATAGGATTAGATTCTTAGGGGTGAGAAAATCGTGTAAAAAGACGTAATTTAATATTGATTCGCAACAGAATACGAGAGACTTGCGTTAAACTAAAGCAGACAAGAGAAAAAACAATTTAAAGTACAGAAGTATATTGGAAAATAATTTCTTTTTCGAGCACCGATTCCTCGAGTGTGAAGATAAAAAAAAAAGATTAAACAAAACGTGTGAGAACCGTGAGAGTCCTTGGTGTAATTCCAATTTTATCCAACTGAACTAGCATTCGGGAGGGTAAGTTTAATTCTGGATCCGAAACTTCACGAGTCATTCTCTTCTAAAACTGATCTTTTTATAGTCCGATTACTTCAGTCATCTCGACTGTCCGAAGTTTCTTCCTGTTTTCAAAATCCCGAAGTACTCTGCGTCTCGAGGAACTATTCTCGGCTGTTTTGCAATGGCAGCACGTCTTCCACGCAAAATTTCGGATGGAAATACTTAAATATCTCGGCCATCGTGAAGAAACATCGCGAATCCAGGGAGACACGAGTGAAAAAGACGCAGGAATTCGAAGATTCGAAAATTCGAAGACGAAGAGTGACGAATCAGGTTCGACGAGTCCTCGATTATTCCGAAGAATCGTGAAAATCTCGTTTCATTCACTGAAATTCACTGGCGAACGACTCTTTGGAGGAAAGAATTGTTCATCTGTCAGAATTGTCTCGAGATTAGAAACGATCGATTTTCGATAACTTTTCCGTGTAACTTCGTTTTCATCCTTCTTCGTTCGAATCTCACACGTGTCCAAGTGAACGATAAATAATGAAATTCAGACAATTGATCGTCCGACTGATTAGATTGCGTGAGTCGGAGAAAAAAATGACGCTGGAACAGATTAAGGAGAAATATCACCGATTAAACATCGCCAATAGGAAATTGTTTCCCGCGAGCCTGAATTTTTCCATATTAATTACCCAACAGCAGGTAATCACTTTTAAATCTGATCGATTTACGTCAATACGATCGATCTCACCTTTAATAACAGCATGTCAAAGAAGAAATCGGATGCGCGTTATTAGTTTGACGAGCAGTGTACCAAGAATATCCTCGCGTCGTAGAATCGCTGCAATTTATCGATATCAATACTCGAGGTATTAAGTACCTGTAATTAATAAGTCTTCGTACATCGAATACTCGGAATCTTGTACGAGAAAAATACGAGTTCCGGGAAAAATTTAACCAATAATCTTAACTCATCTGCATGTTCGCTCTGAATAGAGTCTGTCTTTCAAGGTTCTCGTTGAAATTCAGCGTAACAAACAAACTCTTATTGGTATTTATTTAAATGTAAATAAGAATTAAAGATAAGGAAATTTGGGAACCGTCAATTTTTAATGAAATCAAATTCGTTATTATTGTTATCGTCGCGTGTTTTATTGTAAAAATTCGAGGATTGATAGGTCCTAGTATTTAACATTATTGGGTGGTGAAAGACCCAAGATTGCATTATCAAAATTAGAAAATAATTAATTAAAAATCAGATTACATTAACAAAATAGAAAATAATTCAACGATATACGCGATATTTACGTTACATTTATTAGAAATTACGAGTTAAATGGAAAATCTTCATAAAGCTATTATAAGCACCGAAAAACGTTCGAAAAGTCCCAAGATTGCATTAGCAAAATAGAAAATAATTCAACGAAATATATACGATATTTACGTTACATTTATTAGAAATTACGAGTTAAATGGAAAATCGTCTTAAAGCTATCAAAGCACCAGACAAAATCACTGATCCCTATTTTTAAATCACTGATAATTTCGCTAATATCACACGTAAAACTGGTGAAATATTTTTCCGATAAAGTATTACAATTCCAAATTAATTCGAAAATCCGAGCTTCCACGATATCACAGCTTCTCTCTGAATAAAAAAGTATTCCAATAACAAGTTACTGTAAACTTATTCTCTCGAATCTCGCACCACCTTCTGGAAGGGTAACAGCATCATCAGAGCTAGCCATACGTGTGCACATTTCTGAAAACCTTCTGCACAGGTTCAGATTGGTCGTTGGAAGGCAGGTGGAGAGATGGCGGAGGAGATATTATCGTGAAAACGCATTCCATCGGCTCGAAGGAAAGGCAGGCTCTTTTCAGATCGCGCCACCCTCGGGGACATTCTTTATAGCACCCTATCCTGGCCTTATTACCGCGACAAGGGGAGGTCGCGACATGGTCGAGCGGTTTTTCATTCGGATCGGCTACGCATTGCGAGGGTCGACGTGTATAAACAAACCGTAGACCATTAACCTTTCCGAGTCGAGCTATTTAAATTCCCGTAGACCAGAGATCGCGCGAGAAAGCAGTGTTTCTTCCGAGTAATTCAAACTTCCCGCGTTTTAGCAGCCAAATTGTGTAGATGGTGAACACGTGTTCTGATTTAGCTATTTAAATTCCCGTAGACCAGAGATCGCGAAAAAGCAGTGTTTCTCGCGAGTAATTGAAATTTCTCGCGTTTTAAAAGCCCAATTGCGTAGGTGGTAAACACGTGTTTCGATTTAGTTATTTAAATTCTCGTAGACCAGAGATTGCGCGAAAGCAGTGTTTCTTGCGAGTAATTGAAATTTCCCGCGTTTTAGCAGCCAAATTGTGTAGATGGTGAACACGTGCTCTGATTTAGCTATTTAAATTCCCGTAGACCAGAGATTGCGAGTAATTGAAATTTCCTGCGTTTTAATAACGCACCAACCAGAGAACTTTTCTCAGAACACGTGTTTCAATTTTTGAACTAGCGTCTTTCATAGTCATTTCTAGCTGCTTTTGTGTTCGTTGTTCGAGGCACACGTGAAAGTCACCCTGTACGCGTGTAATAATATTTAATAAATATTTTTATTAATGATAAATTAAAACCAGCGATTTTATCGCCGATATTGAACGTTTCAAAAAGTCGAGGAAAGTATCCTTTGATTCTTTTAATCCTTGACGCTCGAGAGGCGACTCTTAGTCGCCATTTCTTCCAACCCTTTGCACCTGAACACTTTTTCGTTATGAAGAAGCTTTCCTTGTGTTTCCATAAGCTCGGTGATACCTTTTATGTCGAAATATCCAAAGAAAATTGCACGTTTACGTTTGGAATGATTTTGGAACTATTTTATTTTGATATTTGGCGTGTAGCTATTGTTTAACTTATGACATTTCGCTTCTGGAAAAAGGGTTAATAGATTTTCTTGCTTTTTCGGTTTTCATTGACGCGTAAATACACGTAGATTTTTCTTCTTTAATTTTTTAACAGCCAAGTCTAGAATCGATCGAGTGTACGCTATACTATTTTTACGACCAGATAAGGGGTTATAGAGCGTTATCGGTGATCATTTTCGTTTGGTAATGCACACTACGGAAGGTTGGAATATCGTTCAAATACTAGGAGATAAATCTGTTGGCGAAAGCTCTCGGTGGCGTAGGTGCACGGGTTAAAATTGATATTGGGTAATCGATTTGTTGACGATCATCGACAAGACATCAATTAATCCGCGTGGACACGTAGATATATTGATAGCATCGTCGAAACGTCGATAACGTACGTAGAGGTACCTGAATAATTTACGGTATGGAACGAATCTGTAATGTTACTTTATTCATTCCGCTCGACGACGCATTATTTCTCTTTTTCCTTCGGTATGTGGACGAAAAACCCAGCGAAATATGAAATATTCGATGGAAATTAAAGGTAAACTGTTTAAGGAAGAAATACAAATTTTGTGTACACACGTTGGAATAATTTATTCGATATCGGAATAAAAATCGTTCATGCGAAATTTCACGACAATTTTGACGTTGTATTGTATTATTTGTTTATGTCAGGTTTGGCAATTAATGCTAAATAATTTCTTAACAATAAATCAGAATTTTATTTAATATTAGATCAGTTAGATTAGTCAATTTGAGAGTTTAAGATATAATTTGTAATCTAGCAAATCTCTTTTCTGTTTCTTTTGTTATTACATTTGTAATCGTATATTTTTTCCATTTCTCAACCATTTTCCCATGTTCATGTACTCTATTCTATGTTTTCCTCGCAACGCTAATGGAGTATCATGTGTTTAAATAAATAAATAAATAAATAAATAAATAAATTTGTAATTCGTTAGCTTTCGCAACTCTTGTAAATAGTTTTTGCCAATTTACGCCGCGTGTTTTGAACTGCTATTTTCCATGGATATTAAATTCCGATCGATTAATGGTTTCACTGATAATCGGGGTCAATGATCACGTTTTGCGTGTGACAAATAGGTGTCCTAACACTTCTGAAAATTAATAGACGAAGATAATAAGATTACTGACCCCGAATTGCTTTACGCAGCTTTCAAATTTCGAAAAATTTTGGAGAACATGTTGTTCCTATTATCCCTGATATTAATTACGGCGTTAATTATAATCCAAGTTAGACCGTATATATAATAATACCAAAATATGAATAGAATTATAAATGATAAAAAATTCGTAATTTTCTTTTCCATGCTTTGGTGGATTTTTCTGTACCTTTTCAATTACATGTTATTTCTTTTGCTCTTCAATTTGCTTTCGTGGAATCATTATATCTTGTACTATAACACAGAAAATACATGGTTTCTCAGAATATTAACTCCACGATGGTGTGAAACTTGTATCATATCGTATTGTATCGTAATACAGAAAATACATGGTTTCTCAGAATATTAATTCCGCGATGATGTAATTCTTACTTCTGACAAATAAAACGCTTCATCGCATTATCGAATCTTTTTAATTTAAAAACTTTTACAAATCCAAGTAAAGAAAGAAGAAATCTCAGAAACCGATCAATCGATATTTTCTTTCAGCCATTTACATTATCTAAAATAAACCTAAATTCAATCTACGACTTCGATAAGTGTTTTACTTTCACCTAAAATCTCGGAAACCTCTGAAACTCAAAAGTTTTAGCTTTTCCCTTAAGGTTCCAATTATCCAGTTATTCAACCGCGTTTGAAAACAGCAAAGAATCGAGAGGAATCGTTTCTGATATGAATTTTTCATCGAGTGTTGGATATAAAAAGTTCTGAAATTCCTCGAAACACGAATCGATCGACGAATATTTCGAACATCTGGAAGTTCCTGGTCTTCCTATGATCTGGAAAGTGTGAAAAAACTGGAAAGTCAGTTGGAAAGCAGATGGACGCTTGTTTGGAGTGGAATAGAAAAGGAATAACCACTCGGAGAGGTCGGGATTGTCCAGGAAAAATTCGAATGATCGCGCAATCAATTGAAACGACCGCTTTGCCTGCAGCAAAGACGGGAAGAAAATAATCTAAGTGGATAATCTCCATTGCTCACTCGAGCTAATGAATTTATTGGAGCTAACTGACGCTCGTTATACGCGAAACATCCGCGAAAACGTTCCATTTGCCAGAGTCTGCGCGAATTTTATCGAGACACAGGTATTTCCCGTATTTCCAATTTCTCCTCTCTCCTTTCAGTGTCTACTTTATTATTAAATCGGTTCCACCGAGTTGCAAAAAGAAGAAATATGTCCTCTGCTTCCGTTAAAAACTTTACAAGCGCTTTCCACGGATTTTCCGAATCGTTGAATCCGAGAGTCTAGGAATTTACGGCCAACCTTTTCCTTTTCTTCTTTTCGAAAATTCGATTTCGTCGAGAATACTGTCGCGTATTTAAAATACGAATTATTAACAGCGATGTTTATGAAAATCTATTCAACTTTAATAAGGATCACGATATGACGATAGAGTCGTGAAGTTAACGAATGGAATATTGCAATTAATTTAAAAATATCTAAATTATATTATCCCGTTTGAAAAAGATCTCGGAACAATAGGGTATTTGATAGATCTATAGGCTCTATGATTTTATTAGCTACCCATCTACCAAAATTAGTCCAGACGTAGCCTAACCTTCTGCTACTATAGACTTAGGACTCTGCTATAGACTTACACCCTCGTCTTTTTGACAATGAAACATTTTAATCTAATAACTCAATTTTCTACCAAGTCAATCGATTCTGTAACATCCAGAAATATGCGTGTATTTTCGAAAATTCGAGTTTGGATGACAGGTGAAACAAGGTTTCCGTTTTAAACCGTTAAAGTTCATTCGGGGAACTTGAAAAGCTCGATAAGGGACACGATAGATTTGTTCGGTTCATAGGACGGAGGGTTGGAAAGTTTCTGGTCGTTTTCAAGCCGACGAATCGAAGATATACACCGATGTCGTGGTAGAATAGACTTCGTGAGTGAACGCGATAAATCTGGCTGGCTTAATATCACCACTGTCAGCTGGCCGTCCCTTGGAACTGCGAGGTTCGAGGATAGGAAACCAGAAGGAAGAATAAATCGCGGACACAAGACGGGGTCGTTCACTTCCGGGATCAATTTCCTCGATTAATGCCGACATGCTTCCTCTTCTCTTTTTCCCTCCCGTTCTACAGGCCATTTCATCAGATTCTTACAGGATATTGTTTTAGAATGTACTGTCATCTCGATTTAACATCCTCCCTCGTTTTTCTTCCGAGCTAACAGACGAAAAATTGAAAATTTACCTAAATAGTTATGATTGTAAATCAAAATCTTCGAAAACGTAAATTTCAATCGATATTATTAATATTTTTAATCTAAAATAAACAATGAACCAATTGCGACTTATTTTCACAACAGTTTTGGAGAAAAATTATAAAATTTAATTATTTGAAGCTTCATTTACCCTTTTTATTTTCCTTCGAATACCTTCGTTAGAGATAATTACAATATATTTCTCTATTTCAAGAAAAGAGAATTAAAATTTGAAAGTTACATGAGAAGTATGTTAAAAATATAATGTACACAAAATAAAATTATTTCGCACAACTTTATTTTATTTAATATTTAGTAAATTCTGTTTATTTTATTTTTATAAAATAATTTATTTCCTTCGGTTTAATTTCATAATAATATTGTAATAATATCATTGTTCGTTTCACGTGGCAGATTTTCCTAATTGGAAATTTCACCGCCAAGAGATTTTATTAATACTATTAATCAAGCGAATCAAAGTTTCAAAATTCTTTCTTCGAGTATAAGATATTATTATTACCCTAAATAACTGGCGATGCAAGAAATTGCGTAGATAAATCCCGTGGTAATTCTCAGCCAAATCTTATTCGCCTAATATTCTTTTAAACGCGCTGTTCAATCACTATATGCATTTTACTCGAGTAACATACTCGATATCGCAAGGTTGCAATTCAAATATAGCGCTGCATATTTTCACTATATAAAAATACGCACACAAGGTGATTCTACAAACTGGGACAAGCCATAACTCTCTCTTTTAAGCGAAGATAGGATAAAAAAATGGCGAAGTTTTATGTGGTTCAAGGAGCTTTGTCTTTTTGCTCCCGGTGTGTTAATGCAACCGCGAAATATAATTGCGCCTTTTCTTCCAGCCAAAACACCCGCCATTTTCCCCTCTTAGACGACCGACCTTTCTCCGATCCATTCTTTTCCTCGTTCCTGAAACGCGAAGCGCAATGAAATTATTTTCATACGAGAAACCACGGAACAAATGAAATCTTCGGGTGAAAAATTTCATTTCAAGCGAAAGGAAAACGCGAGTGTCGATTTCTTTTCACACAACGATGACACGCTATGTCACATCAGCGAATTCCGTGGTTTTAAGGACAAAATCCGTCAAATTCGTCGATTAGATCGCGAAACACACGATTTATCCTTTAAACCCAATTTAACCCTTTGCGGATGAGAAACAAAGAAAACGACACATCGATACACGAATTAAAAAATATCTACAACCTCGATGAAAATAGTGAAATTATTTCCCGCTATATTCCGAGCAACTTTCGCTCTAAAAAATAAACAAATTTCCACGTATATTATGACATTCGTTATAAATATACGTGACATCAAAGGGTTAATTTTCAATTTAAAGCGCTTTAATCAAATTCTAGTAAGAAGGACGTGTTCCTACCAAGTCGTTAAACTCTAACTTTTATAAATAATACTAGAAATTATAGTATCTATGTTGGAGGAATGAACAGTGTCTGGTGGAACGACAGTAATGTAAACGAAGAATATTTGGGCTACGACTAGCGTCAGAGGTGTGAAAGAAGAGTGTTTGGATCGAGTACTATGCGTTCCTCAGAAGATAACCCATCGAAGGAATGCAGACTGTCATATTTATATTTCGATTCGATAATCTACTGATAGAATCCAGAAAAATAGGACACGCGTGAAATATTGGGTCGTTCGGAAAATCATTTCGTTCCTTTCTTTTTTTTTTTATACGGCTGAAGTGTGAAGTGTGAAAAAATACTATTAGGTCCTCGGTTGAGAAAAAATGAAATGCCTTTCCAAACGATCTAATAGTATTTCAAAATTCATTGACCTACAGCCTTCGTTTCTAACACTTTGCTTCCTTTCTTTTCGAAAAATGTCACTCAAAAATACGAATGACAGGGATAAACTGCTTTATGTACATATATATACTCGTACTTAAGCATACATAAACGATTCTGTCTGCACCATCGCCTGATAATTAGTTCTGTATAGTAATTACAGCATGGTAACTAGTTCCGTATAGTTCCGACGTAATTACAGCCTGGTAATAGTTTAATACAGTGACCGAATGCGATAATAAAACTAGTATAGTTATAAAGGATGAAGCAAGTGTGAAATGATTAGCGGAATAATTTGCACTTAGCAGATTCAAAGTGCTTAAATGATTCGAAATGGTCCAGGATGCTATTCGTGGCTCGGGTGGGGCTATCTGAATATTTAGAAACCAGAGGAGATGAATGAAAAGGTGTTTCTCTGTGTATTTCGAAAATGAGAAGACACGAAACGAGGAAGTCTGTATATTTGAAAAATGAGAGCAGACGAATGGAAAAATTCTTGGATCCAGAACTAAAATTAGCTAAAATACAGCTCAAGAATAGCGATAGTAAAAATTGAATTTATACATTTTTTAAATTTACCGGTTAACGTATTCAAGCTTTCCTCGAAGATAAATTTAACCGGTATTTCTAAAACTGCTATTTCTCATTGGTCGAATATCGATTAACTGTTGATTTAAATATGTTTTTACTGAATTATCGAAAGTAGCAGAGCTAGAGTTATTCATCTACCACTTCAGTTTCTTCCCTAGATATTTCTACTTATTATTTGAAATAACAAAGATATTTCAGGTGGATCGAGGTAATTGGATATTCTGTATTTTCCTTTCGAATATCAAATAATCCGATAAAAACGTTTAAACAAATCCACTTTCCTTTATTTCTCTTTTTTTTGGCGTACAAGAATTATATCGCATTTAAAATTCTATAGACGAGAAGAATTTTTAATTTATTTCTAATTGAGTGCAAATTAAGGAATAACGATAAAATACGTATCCAATAAATTGATTGAAAATAAATTAAAAAATCTATGAAACAATAATAAATAAGAATATGTCGTGTATAGATATCGCAGAAACGATTAATATCTGGATAGAAAAATTGTTTAAATATTTACAAGCGTATGGTATTCGAGCTAACAGGAACTGTTTTAATTGCTATGTCAAATATGCTTTTAACTTTGGTTCCACAGCGAAAGAGTTAATATTGGACAACTGACTGAAACGCGAAGAGCGAGTTGATGGATAATCGAACGTTAGTTCCGAACGGTGGATTATTTGACAGACTTCGATAGGCCGTTGTCGAATTGCTAATTTGAATGATTGCCTCGATCGAACATTGTCATTCGACTCTTCTCGATCGCAGTCGAATCGCTATTACACGCAATGAATGTCTAATCATCCTGATTCTTTTATATCCTGCAGATGTTGAAGAGGTTCCAATGCGATGAATGCCTAATCACTCTGATTCTTTTACGTCCTGCAGGTGTTGAGAAGGTTTCAATGAAACGAATGCCTAATCACTTTGATTCTTTTAGATCACGAAGACCCTTCGAAGGTCCCGATGCAACGAATGTCTAATCATTCCGATTGTTTTAAGCGCTGATGATTCACGGAAAATTCTAACCCTTTGCACTCGGTGATCCTTTCTTTACGGAATTCGAAGATCTTATTTTTAAAATAAAAAATCGCATGAAAATTAAGACACGGAATTATTTAACCTCGACGTTCCTCGCATCGCTGGATAATTTAAAATTTGATATATTAATTAACATCGATCTTTAGAATCTGATTAAATGGCGTCTCTCGAGGTTAAGATTCTTTTATTACAGAATTCGAAGATTCGAGGATCTTATTTTTTAAAATAAAAAATCGTATGAAAATTAAGACACGGAATTATTTAACCTCGACATTCCTCGCATCGCTGGATAATTTAAAATTTGATATATCAATTAAAATCGATCTTTAGAATCAGATTAAATGGCGGCTCTTAAGATTCTGAATTCTAAATCGGAACTGAAATTTTCTTCCAGCATAATTCGTTTCAAATGTCTTCTCTCTCTCCCTCTCTCTTTCTTTCTCTCTGCTTCACCGTTTCTCTGTCAATCCTCGCGGTATTTTTCGAGCGCAGTTGACAAAGTTGCGACTAGCCCCTGTCGTAACGATCCGACATAGATTCGATAGCGAGGCAAAGGCTGCCTTCAGATGGGAAATCGATGAATTTAAGTGGGGTTTTAAAGAAGAATAATGGCAAAGGCAGATAAAGGCGGGAGAGAAGGAAAAGTAACGAGGAAGGGAAATTGATGGAAAATTCATTGGCGTTCGCGCCAGCCTGAATACCACACGTGTATACCTTTGTGGCCACCTCGGTAAAGAGACGTAGGAGACAAAAGGAGAGGAAACTGAAGATGTCTAAAGACGGTGTAGAGACAAAAGGACGAGAAACTGAAGATGACTGGAGAAGCCTGGAAAGAGAAAGTTCGCGAGAAGAAACGAAAAGAAAGGTTTCTTTTTCTTCGCAGCAGCCTAGTCAGAATGTGATGTCATTGTTAACACTAGATTTACGGGACCCGTCAATTTGACGGGTGAGTTGCTCCAATTATACAATATTAACAGATATACTCAACTTATATTAACCCTTTGCGCTCGACGATTTTTTGGCTATAGAAAAAATATTCAATGTGACACGAATATCGAGAAAGGAGATAAAAATAAAAATTTTCGTATTTGAATCGGAATATTTGCACAAGGATGTTTAAGAACTGAAAATTATTTGTAGTGTCTCCGTAGCGGAGCCCTCGAGTGCAAAGGGTTAAATTTGTTAATATCGTAATTGTTTTTAAATTAAACTCATGGCCTTATTTCTTAAGAAAATACGTAGTTTTCATTACCCTTAAATCTGACGGGGCTCCATAAAGATAGATATTCAAAAACGTCCGTAAACCTAGTGTTAATCCTTGAAATACCGTTTTGGCGATATAATCAGGTAAAACACGATGACGCCTGGACGCTTGACAGTCATACACGCCAAGTACCTGGAGAGTACGGAGGAATAATTATAGTAATAATTATTCATTTTTCTGTTTTTCTAATTCCTATCCTTGCACCTCGAATTCGGGAACTCTATCCAATCAGAAAATACAAAGCCCTACCAAGGAAAATGCTAGACATTAAATACTAAACGTCTTTTGCACCTATCTATTCTTACCACAAGTATAATTACAAAGAATTTTTCGCTATAAAAAAATAAGCTAGAAGAAAAAAATGAAAAGCTAGAAATTGAATAAGAATTTAGAAAAAGTCAAACGAGTGGAAGAAATAACAATGAATGAACAATTTTAAAGTAAATTTTGCTACGTTTAGTGTTAACTTATCGAACACCGTTATATAATACTAAATACCACAGTCGAGTGCTGTTATGTACAATATTTAACACCTTATAGCGTTTTGTGACTTGGAAGATACTTATTTCCTAATTGAATCCTGAAATTTTCATGTTATTTATTTTATAGTACTATAACGTTATCGTGATAATTATTCAGTAACGTTTAGAGGTGCTATAATTAAGCAGAATTTCTTAATTTAATTTTTCTGTAATTTCAAAAACTCGCGAGTTTGTTTCTATGACCATAGAATTAATAATTCGTTTTCCATTTCCAGCTCGACGTGAAAAATAAATATTTCGTTCGGTATTATATTCCGTCTGTTGTTTTATTTAGCGTTTTATTGTTTTATTTATTGTTTATTACTACTAAAGACGGATACGATGCAATTTTCTTCGGTTATAGTTTACGGTAGAGTTAGGTCTCTTTTAGGTAGCTATGTGTATCTACCTTTGAAGCAGTTCTGTGATGTTAGCACGGTGTTTGGGTACAGCTTGTATTTATGTCTTTGATTCTGCCATACTCGTAAAATAAGTACCTAGTCGATATTGTCCAGGTGTAAAGGTTGCAAATTGAAGCTTCGGTCCTTGTTAACAGGTATTGAGGGATCTTTGAGTGTTCTATTCTCAGTCTTGTTATGGCCATCTTTCCTTTTCTCTTCGACTCGGGTCGAGTCTAAGTATCGATTGCTGCAACTTCCATATCGTATCGACCATGTTGCTTCTTCTATTTCGAATATATATTTCACGCTGATAATTAAATAACATAAATCTTTTGGAAGCAACGAAAGAAAAATTATCGTTACTTGACGATGAAAAGGAATAAAGAATTAAAGAAATTTGGATGAATAAATATTAATTTATTAATATTTATTACCTCCCAGTATACTGCTTTAAAAATGTAGAAAATGAACCTAAAGATAAAAGTAGAAAGAGGAAATAAATATTTTACAGAGGTGGGATTGAAAAGTTAGGAAAAAGAGATGGCAATGGCTGAGAAATACCTAGGAAACTTAAATTGTAAAATGATATAATAATAATAAAGGTTTCCAACTTTATATTCCTCTCTTTTTCTCTCGGCATTGTTTTCGCTTCAAATCGGTCAAAACTTTCTCGTAGACCCGCTGTAAGTGACCAAGTTAAAGCGTAAATCTCAAGGCTACGAAGTAAGAAGATTCGAGAGAGATGCACAGCGTCTAGATGTTGAACAGCGATTATGAAGAAATTCGAACTTTCGCTGAAGCGGGTAAAATCCGCAACCAGATTCCCCGGTTTCCCTTATTCCATAAATCTGTTTCTTCCTGTTTATCATTTAGCTTGTCGTCTATCTTTCCGTTTGCTGTTTATCACTATCGCTCGAAATATTCGTCAAACAAGAAAGTTCAGAACCGAAGATCGCACGAATATGAGAATCGGCACGGAAGAGACGAAATCGGTAAACAGCTTAGCATTAAATATTTTTATCTACGCTTTTTTACCTCGGTTATTTACGTAAAGATAAATCAACGAGTGTGGGACGATTAGCATTTCAGCTAATTTTAAATGTAAATAATCGCACAAAACAGCTGGACGGTTATTGTTAAATATACAAATATAAGGTCATTTATAATTAATTAGCAGCGGTGAGCGAACTTCGTTTGTTTACTAATAGTTATTTATTAATTTACTTATATTTGTGTATTTATATTGCGTAACATATGTATTGCTTACGCGAGTTTTTATATAATCCTAAAGAAAACGAATGGCTGATGTATTTGACGGATTTATCATTACGTTTGGCAGTGTATTATACTAGATGACAGTTCTGATAATTGCAACTTACAAGAAATCTGTTACAATCATCATCGAGTATTTAAGTTCGATAATTAATTTCGATAAATGAAGTATGATTATGCAAAGCAATAATGGATGGTTTTAATTTAGACACGCGATACTAATTTAAGCGAAGGATTTGAAATCGTGAAATCATCGAATCATAGCAGTGATTGTTAACTCAAAGCTGTACGAAATTTGCAAAGAAAGTATGATATATCGTTTATTAAAATTTTATTAAAATTTATATATA
>NIJG01000034.1:1249313-1316732 GCA_002201625.1 Euglossa dilemma | reverse complement strand
ATACAAATTTATAATAATTTAAAAATTTTTAATAATTTACAATGTTTATTTAGAATTTTAGAATTTAAAGTTCCAAATTATTCTGATCCTGAATTTAATAATTAATAATTTAGAATTCTTATATATATTACTAATGATGTGCATATAAAATCAGTGGATCGTTAAATTTCATATTTTAAGGGACGTAATGTAATAAAATCTCGTTAACCAGTGACAGTTACACTTCATGAGCTGTTACTCCTACGTTCATTAGACAGAGAACGATATCTGAGAATTTATTAGTGTTAGGAATTACGACTGGGCTTAGGTTGCAGACAAAAAGGAGTCTTTTCTCTGCCGAGACTCATTCATTACTATTTTCTCCGCCGCGTATTCCGTAAAATTGATTATCCCACCAAAGTAATCCTCCGTAATAAACAAAGCTAAACCGAAAACATGCAAACGTTTCGTCAACAATTTACGAATTGTTTCACCGAAGAGTAAAAACAAGGATATAAAAGAGGAAGGAAAGAAAAGAAGTATATATCAGATGTGCAAATTAATTCGGTGCTTTACGAGTAACTGGTGTGTAATAACTGCTTTGAATTAAAGTATTTTCTATTACTGTTATTACTGGCATTGCAATTAAGTAATGTCCAAATGATTTCGTAAATTACACAGTTTAACCCGTATCATTTGCAACAATATACTACTATTTAAAATTGAACACGGTGAAAGAGTAAACGAGATACAATATTTACTCTAAATTATATCGATACAATTTTTCTTTTTATTTTTAGTAGTATAACGGGTCAATGGAACTTACCGAAACATCAGTTCGTAAATAAAAAAAGAAATCCATTATTTTTATAATTTTAAATTACTAACGGCATAATTTTAAATGAATTTTAAATTATAAAAATAACGGATTTCTTTTTCCCCAACCTATTATTAATAACAAACTATTTTACATTCAATTTTACTAATAGTTGTCAACATTCTACTAACTAATTCCTGCTAAATAATTAATTATAATATAAACCTGGAGTAAAGTATTATAATTCAACGACGAACAAAGCGGAAAGGTTAACACAGGAACAAAGAGGTCAAAATGATTTGTTTCGGGTAATTAAAATTTACATTTTCTGAGAAACACAGCTACTTTGGATAAAATTAATTTTCCCTTTTATTCGAATAGAAACGTGATTATAAATACCTATTTTCACTCATCCTATTATTTCAATTATTATCATTTGTACATAACATACTTAGCTATTAAACATAAGTCGATTGTTCCAGTATTAACGAGGTGTTTACGCCAAATTCTATTCGTATGCTTTTTTCTTTTTATTCTGAAGGATAGAACAGGTCGACAATGGTTTTACGCAGACTTGCGAGATACTTTGTGAGAAACTTGAGTATTCGGAATTGGTAGGAAGGTTCTCTCTAACAAAAGTCCGATCCTCTGGATCCTGGCAAGGAAACACAGGATTTTTATAGGGCATTGCGTAACGAGGAGACCGCCCCAATTTTCTACCGGATTTTTTATGCCCCATCTACGAAGTGGAACCCACCCCGAGAATAGATTGAAAGGAAGATAAATCTGGAATTAATCTCGGATAAGACGGAATCGTATAAACTAGTGGAGGATTTCGAATGGGATTGTACATCCTTGAACTTTTGATCCACTATGAGCCTTAATTTCGACCAATGTATTTTTGGACCTCGCTGAGAACGTTATGGATTTTCGTATATTCTACAGATCGAGGTACTTCAGGCCACTACACCAATCGGCAGTAATCTACTTATCGTTTCAAGTAGAATTTGTCCGATACCAAGCCTCTGATATATCTAACAATTATAACAATTTTATAGTTAATAATCTTGCAATTCTAACTTATATACAGCAAAACTTGATACATGTCAGATTTAATGTTATTTATTTAATTCATATTAATCTTGAAAGGCGAAGTTACAAGTTACTACTAAAAAGAGTAATCGACTCTACTGAACTAGTATAGTCCTTGTATCTAAATTTTATACTAGTATAGTAGATACAAAAAATTATTAGGCAAATAAATTCAAGCCTATATTAAAATTATAGTATTCGCCTGTACTGAACTAGTATAGTCCTTGTATCTAAATTTTACACTAGTAGAGTAGATACAAAAATTTAAACCACTACAAAGGCAAATAAATTCGAGCTTATACTAAAAACAGTATTAGATTGTACTGAATTAGTATAGAACTTGTATCTAAATCCAAACAAAGTTGTTTCGAGTAAAAAGTCCGATTAAGAGAAATGCATAATTACAACAGAAGAGAGAATTAACACGGGAAGTATTAGCTGTGACTGGAGAAATTCGAAAAGCTTTTCACTTGTTGCACCACCATCCTTGATACACGCTTCACGAAACAGGATACTACCGTTAAATCGTAGAATTATTTCGCAAACGAGACACCCTTCTCGTTAATGCTTAATCGATGAAAGGAAGTAAATGTATTCGAAGATCGTGTTAATTAAGAACCATTTATTCCCTATTGCGTTAATTTCCCATAAAAGTATCCGATTCTCTGCATTATTTCCCTGTTTCCTTCGCAGGGATCGAAACAATTTATTAACTTGTATTTAAATTTAAATATCTATCGAAAAGTATCAAGTTGTTCGGAAAGTTTGCGATAGTTTGTCGTACGTTTGTTTAAACTTAACTAGAGGTTATTTATTGCAAACTTTTGTTAAACGATAGTATCGCAGAATTTAGATAAATATTAACAAATGATTAATTATATATAATTACGTTTCCATCTCAATAAAATTCAGCATTAATTATTTCGAGAGAAAAAAACAACTGTTATTAATGCAAAACCAGAGATACTGAATCTAGTCATTTTAAATAATCGGCTGTTAATAAAATATAATAATCTCTATGATTTACGACGTTGTGTCTTGTTTATCGATCATAAATAATCATCACGATTTCATCACGATTCAACCTAGCGATCACACGTAAGAGTCTCGTGACTGTGGTGAACAAAATTTAATTACAAGATTTAATTGCGAAAGGAGGTCAAGATCCGTAGACGGAATCTTTTCGAGACAAAGTTAAATTTCAAATTATCGAAGAGATTAAGCATAATTAAAAAAATATTACGTCGCTAATGGCTACTTGTTCTTTCTGGAAAAATGATTGGACGCGATGTACGTGCTTAATTTTATAGAAGATAGGAGGAGAAGAGGAGGAGTCTTCGATGGTTGTGGTAAAGGGACCAATAAAGTGGTTAGTAGCCTTTGAAGCTGAAATTCGAATCCTGTCAGAGAAGAATGGGTTTTTTCCCTTTTATTAAACTTCCATATTCTTTTTTCGTTCCGATATCAATCGCTTGATTTTACATTTTTTCGCATGAATATCTTAGTATGAAATAAAATCGGATTTCAAAGCCGACCAGGGCCTTTCATCATCCCGCTATAACCTTCTATCGAATTCCTTTATTAATTTATATCTATCCGGATTTTTAACAATTATAATTCAGCTGCCGCGAAGGAATATAATCGAAGAAAAAGCTCGCGATAACGACGAAATCAAAATTTTACAAGCAATCAATTCGACTGGTTCGATACTTTAATAACGTTATTTATTAGTATTAATAGAAATAGGTTGAAAAAACGTTGGCGACTTTTTGCAATTATCGAGAATCGATCTTTCTGATCTCGCTTTAATCACAGAAAGACGTAGTAATACGTCAGCGGTGGTTAATAATACATTCAGAGACAAGATGAGTATAAAAATTTAATGAAGAAAAAAAAGCTGGCCGTTTTTCTCACGAGACTTGGTCCTCATGGATTACTAATTACGCTGTTTCTTACCAAGACAGCCATTGAAGGATGCGGCTGCTCTACTTCGACTAAGTGCACACATAGCAGCAAGAAATAACTTCTCTTTTTTCCAGAAAAGTGGCTAGCCATTAACGGTCGGCATTTTAGGATCTGATTAACCTAGCCGTGCGATAAATTTAACGCCAAACCTACCACGGTCAGATGACCGATGAATGGAAAGGAAGTAGAAGCTTTGGAAAACAGAATAACAAAAAAAAATTAAGAAAATTACTATACGTGTATTGGTGGAAAAATCGCGAAAATGAGAGTTTGAGATGGTAACTATCAACGCAGAATTTGTAACGAAAGTTTGAAAAACAGTGATTTAGATCGTGATAGGTTTAGTGTTAAGATTTAGTGTTAAAATGTAAAAGCATTTGAAAAGCACTCGTCCAGATCGTGGCCTAACATTTTCAGAGGCACATTCTCTACGATATTAAAATAACAAGTTACGCACGTCTCCAAAGTGATAAAAAGATAATTAACATTACCAGGTGAAGTAGAACAAGTGTTTTTATCGCATCGCAGAAGAATCTTAATTACAGTGTGAGAAATAGACGATAAAATATATCGGCAGAACTAAGTGCCAGTGCAACACAGATTGAATTAGTTTCCTGACTATAATTATCAACGACAAAGAAACTGACTTTTCGAATCTTTTTAATACGATGAGATATATCAGTTTTTCATTTATCTTATATATATTGCATTGGGATAGAATGACGCGTGGATTTAATTGAACCAATTCGACGATTTCAGTTATATTTAGTCGAAACCTTTTATGATTTATTTAGTATATCAAACAGAAGACGAGAGAAAATTTAATATTTACTGGAATATGTTTTATGCAAAAGTATTACAGAAAAAGAAAAGAAAGAAGGTGAAGAAAAAGCAACGTTTCTGCATTTGCACGTTCAACTTCTTCAGGACTGTTAATTTTTCATCGTGGAAGAAGAAATGCAATTTTGTAGAACAATTTATCACTTGACGATAAACATTAAGCGGATTAAAAGATATACCTGTTTTTACCGGTACTCTTAATAAAAGGAAGCGAGAGTTTAACATCGACTGTTCGACGTTGCAAATAATGCACGTACTTTTTATTAAAGAACACCGAGCAATAATTATTATCAGATTATCATTGTTACAATGCAACATTTGAAAATGCAAGTCTTTCTTAACAAATGCAAAAATCCACTGACTTTTAAACGAAAAGAAAAAATAGAGTCTTTGTCGAAACAGATTTAAAAGTCATTAATCTCCAACAAAATAACCGTCGTTTGAAACTTTAACCATCAATTCTTCGCTAAAAACGTATTTTCTAAAAAAACACAACAAATATAATAAAATATTGCAACACCAACGCTGGATAATTCGAGGTCGAACGACTATACAAAACTTCGATCAAATCGATCCAACCCAGACTGTAATATCTCTCCATTTTTAGGAATTTTGGTATGGAATTTTATCACGAAAGAAGTAAAGATTCTAAACGAGCAAGAATATTTTAGGAAAATAAAATTAAAAAAAAAGAATAAGAAAAATAAATGATAATTTGTTCTGAGTAATTGAATCATAGGTGTTTGGATTAATAATATAAAAGTAAAAATATATTACATTTATATAATAGACAAAAAAGCTAGACACATGGCAAGATTACGTTTCTTTCGTATATTATGTAATAAATTACTGTAAATCTGCGATCGTGTGTTTTATGATACCAAAAATACGTTAACAGGTTCGTCGTCAATGGTATTTGATTGGGTTATCTCTCAGTTACTTCCGCTATTCTGAACACAAACACGTTACACAACCGAATTACAATAGTAGACTAAACGAAACGATGCGTTAGCAGTGTTTACTAGACTGGCATTATATTCCGCGCGGTTTTCTCCTTTTCCCCGTCTTATCAGTCATGGTCATAGGGTAACGAACATAATTGATTAGAAGCTATAAATACTCGAAGCACGCGGTGTCAATCACCCTATGGCATAACACACCGGTAAACAAGACAAAAAAGAAGACGATATACACGATGTAATATCATGCAAGTAGTCGAAGCTTTTATTTCTCCGCCTGGCGATTACCTCGGCCGAGAAGAAGTTCCCTATTTTTATTTCCACTGACAAAATGACGATACGGCTATATTTAGTTTCAATTAAGCGATAAATTCCCCGCGTAATCCGCTCCGACGTTTCCTTTAATCAATTAGAACTTGAGAAGCGAATAGTTCGATAACGCATGCTCACGCGCCACTCTCTTCTCTCTTTGTTTCCTTTCGTGATTTTCTTTTTCAGATAGCCAGAAGTAATTAAGAACCGTGGATTTTTCCTTTTTCGATTCGTTGCGAGTTTACCGTAAAAAGAATGCCCGGTGAAAATTCATTTTAATTACCGTTAATGCGATTCTTTTTATTATTATTTTAAAAATTATGGAAAAGAATACGCTGCGTTTCCAATTATCGAGCAATCTTCGGATATTAGTCTTTATGTATAAAATTAATTATTCCAACGAGAGATGATAATCTAGAAATAAATGTAATTATATTAATCGTTTTATTTTCTGGGTTAGCGTATCGCCAGATTAAAAATATCCAGCGTATCTCTTGTAGATTCAGAAATAACTCAAAACAGTAATTTCGTATCTAACTCGTGTATAAAATAAAATTACATTTAAAAACTATTAATCTCGAATATTTAGTATTTATTATTTTAATAACATACGAAGAAAAGGAGATCTAACGTGCGCACGAAAGATAAATAGTTCGAATGACGTTAAGAGTAAATTACTAAAAATGGAGTACAATTTTCCCATCTATTCGAATACATAATATGTATCGCATATATGTATTATATATGTTATAGAGCAAACGAACGTAATAGAGACACTTAAAAGGATGCGTTGTGACGTAAGGAATTATATAACACACGAATATATGAATTATAAACATTAAAGAAAGAAAATTAATGGCCAATTATTAACTACCGTTTTTTATCTGAAATGATAAAAAGATTTTTCTTTCGACTACTCTTTTAAACGCGATTGTAGTATTTTCTGGTATAACACAACACTCAAAGGATTGTAAATAAATTGTTTAGAAGAAGAACATACACGCGAAAATATAAGAAAATATAAACATATGCCAAAATACATACTAACATTTAGAAATAACGCGCGAGAATTCCAATGAATGTATTGAAATTATACTACAATAATGGGATTATTGCTATAATTTAAATTGCGATAAGCGGTAAACTATATTAACCGTATTATATCGGTGATTTATATCGGTTAAAATAATTTGCAATTTAATATCGGACAATGAAATGGAAGCGTATTTAAATTCATTCCGATATAATTGATTCGCTATATCTATATATCTTAAAATCTCATTGATTTGCAATATAAATACTTTTGAAATTGGAATTCTCGTCCGAGCTATATTTCTGTAATTCTTTTTCTCGTATTTCCAATTATATCCATCGCAATCTTTCGTTAGCGTCGTTCAATAAGTACAACGAATCGGTTAATAACAATTATTTTGTGTATCGTATTATAATAAATACGATGCGTCCTGTCGCACTCGCCGATTTGCGAATAAATAATATCGAGTTTCAAAAATAAACGTGTCAATGTAATTCCTTCATGCGAATAAAAAAATTATAAGTTACGCTAAGAGAGTACAGCGAAGTGAAAGTAAGTCGCATTTGTCATTTCGGAAATACACTGAAAATACGATGAAATTATTGCCAGCCACCTATGATGCAACAACATATATCACCCGAGGGTTAATCCCTTAACGTGAAATGACTT
Organism: Euglossa dilemma; assembly: GCA_002201625.1. Taxonomy (NCBI): domain Eukaryota; kingdom Metazoa; phylum Arthropoda; class Insecta; order Hymenoptera; family Apidae; genus Euglossa; species Euglossa dilemma. The sequence continues at coordinate 1,309,066 of NIJG01000034.1, read as the reverse complement.
TTCTGGCACGTCATGCATTTCAAAACGTATAACGAGTCCAGCAGGTTAACATCTATCTCATTTCAGCCCAATATATTCTATTCTTCTATTAATTTCGTCAAATAAAATCTATCATAATTTCTATCATGCTATATTTTGCAAAATATCGTCAATGACTCGACGAGATGATAACACGCCCTATGATTTTCAGTATTTTCCGATTAATTTCATAGCAGCATTATTCCAAAGAAAAAAATCACATAATTACTACAGAATATTGAAGAAATATTAGAAAAATTACTGTCCGTGAAATTTTTTCATAAATACAGCAAAAAACCGATACTTTTTAATTGTAAATTTATAGAAGAAGAAAAAATCCGCGAAAACTGCGACTACTCTGCATAATTATGGCAGGAGCACTTTATATGGACACGTATGCGAAATTTGCATACCTTACATAGGGCGTGCCACCAATTTGTTACGTACTGTATTTTAAATATAACGATATAAATACCTGCTAATTTAATACGCACATTTCCACCGTGTAAAAAATACAAATACCTTTCGACCTAATGGCACCTCAAAAAAAGTAAAAATTCTGGAAGACCGGATACCGCCGCTCGATTTCAACTAATATTACATAAAATTCATTAAAATGCATAAAGTAATTAACGATCGGAAATAGCATTTATCGCTTTTTAATGGAGACGGTTGAATCGTAAATTTAAATCGCTTATTTAAAAAAAGACTAATAGCGTAACAAAATTAAATATAGACTTCTTTGACGTACACTCCAGGCTTATATATCGCTATTTTAATTAATCACTGTGGTTTTTCTATCGGTACAGGATTTCCTTCACCTAATCCCCAGATTATAAACCAATCGTTAAAGTTTATCGTAAAAGCAAAACAATTTCTTGCTATTCCTCATCTAAAGATGCCAATTTGATTATCGCAAATTAATTTGAGGAACTAATCTAATGCGGTAAACGGTATAATAAGAAATATTAAAGACAGAAATAGACAAAATATATCTCAAAATGATTCTGGGATTAAATTATGTCCTTACAAAAATAAATAACTATTCATTTAAAGAATGATACATGTATAATAAGCAAACAAAAGAAAAGGAATAACTAACAATAAAATAACTGCAATAGACAAAATATATCTGAAAATAATTCTCGGGGTAAATTACGTCCTACCAAAAATAAATAACTATCTAGATAGATTTAAAAGATGATACATCTCCGCTTAAATTTCGGTTCGATTATATCCCAAGAGATGATAACCTTCTCAAAGATCCCTGGACCATCTTCTCAAAGCGTAATTATTTTACCACCTATCCCCTTTTTAATTGGCAGAGTGGCCAAAACCGTAGCGAACCTCGGAAACGTATTTCAAAGGGGATAGCGATTTTACGACAGTATTGTTCCACGATTCGGTGCTAGCTAACAGTATATACGCGTATGCGCGTGTAATTGCATGACGTACCACTCCAAGTCGACCGCGAAACAACCTGAAAATTCCCTTCATTTCTACGTGCAGATATTCCGGTCGTGTCCGCTTCCAAAAAAATTAAATTAAGCTTTTATGGACGTTTACTGTTCGATCCAGGCATCCCCATAAGGGTATCTCTATACCAGAGATTTACATCCTTCGAATAAAGTCGCCTGATATTCTGTATGATTTTTGTATCATCGTGTATCCAATGTTGCGTGCATTGACTAGCAAGAATTCTGTATTTAAAACGGCTGATTTCTTCTTTTCTTAAATAACAATTAAAATAGACTTAAAGATATTGCGAAGTAATGACTATTAATAACGCACCTAATTTGTGAAAGACATATGTGAAAAAATTATCTAAGGAAAGGGAAAATAAAGACGAAGGAATTACGAAATTAGATATAGATATTAGAAGTATCTATTTAAATTGTATTAAGTCAAATAAAATATTTGTAACAAATCGTCAATTTGGAAAATATTAAAAATGTATAGACATTAAATCTAAAGGCACAAGGAAAAGAACTATTCTTATTTATTCTAAAATATTTATATAATATGTGAGATATTCTAAGATAATTAATTCAAGAATCTTCCTAATTTAGAAAGACAATTATTGCACGAAATTAGCAATCGGATGAAATTTAGCTATATCTGTGACTTTCCGTGAATGTTAGTAAATAAACGAAGCAATATTCGTGGTATATTTCGTTATCTGCTCGTTGAGGAGAGAAACAAACTACTTCTGAAACACCTATGGAAAGCCCCAAAGGAAAGTCCCATGACTAGTGACCCAAACAATTTCTAGAATTGATCACCGTGTATCGAAATATATTTCCACGTATCGAGGAAAATGTCGTTTCTTTCGAGAAAATCATCTAATAACATATCTTCAGCGCGGTGGAAAACTTTTTTCATTTCAAACTCTCGAGATAAAAAGAGGAAAAATTTACAGATACACTTGCAGCGATTATTAATGTATTTTAATTAAAATAATTATCCAGGCAACAATATTGTTTCTCCGCTTATCCAACTATGTACAATTACGATAATAACGTTTATAGATATCAAGCGATACTTTCTTTCTCTTCTTTCTCTACTACTCAAATTTTTCTTCTTCCTTAAAGGAATTTATTTTGATTTCCGAATTACAAGCCACAGCGACGTTTGCCGTTTATAAAAATTACGGAAAGAACAGCTAAATTCCATATTTTTGATAAAATATTTCCATCAAACAAACAGCCCTGGCAAAATGAAATTAAAATCATACAAATGTTAGACGGAAAATGGTTACTCAAATAACCATGGATAAATAAAGCAATACTTTCATTTCCAACTGCAATATAAAAAAAAAATATTACGTTGTTCGCGTGCTATTTCAGAAAATTAATACGATTGCAACAGTATTCCATTTCATTTCCAATATTAGCTTGAAAAATAAAATAATCTATGCACGATTTAAATTTATATATAAATTTAATAAATTGAAATACCGAAATAATAATCTATATCGTAATAAATGGTAAAATAATGGCTGAATCGCGTAAATTATTTTGGTAACAATCTATTTCTTAATTATATCTATATTTTTTATCTTTAGAAGCAAATTATACTATTTTTATTTCTCCTGTTCTATGTTTTATACGCTGCCATTATTAATTCAATCCTTTCTATATTCTTGCAAGTCTATTATTTGCAAGAAACGTACCTATATATTTTTACGATAAGCATAAGTATTATTTTAACCGAATAATATGCGAAAGGCAATTTTTCATCGTAACTTATTCGTGTAAAAATATTTATCTAATCGTATATATTCAATTTTGGAAAACTAAATCCCTGTTCGATTAAATATTCCCATTTAAAAATCACTTAAAACGAACCGCGTAATTTATGCAACAACAATATACAGTTATTCCTGAAATAAAACTATTTCGTCTCACAATAACCATGAGAAAATTCAAGTACGCCGTTATTAATTTTACCACGGTATAAATAATAAATTTATCGTTTAGCATTCGTGCTAATTCCACGACACGATACAGGAATTACGTTACGGAACGTAAATCTAACTGCACGGTAATCGGTCTATCCTCAAAGGGAAATATTTTCAACGAATATTCGAGAGAAATATTATTTTCATCGGAGCCGAGTGTTCGCCGTCTGAACCATAATATTTCGATTGCTTGGACCGTTGCTAATTGTTACTTCCGTGAGTGGTGACCGACACAGGCCACTGTTTGTAAACATTTTTCTGGAATGGCGCGCCGCCGAGGCGAGCGAAGCCAAAGAACCGAGGCATCGGTACGTATGCGCGAAGAAACAAAGAGGAACCAAGACATCGGGCCAGTGCCAGACAAGGAAGAGCTGAAAGAAGAAGAAGGGAGGGGCAGGAAACGTGGTGAGACCTAGCGATGGGACTAATTCGATTATCATCCAGAGACGTACAATCAATCCCGACACCTTCCACCATCCTTCGGCGATATTTACGCGAAAAACTGCGAGCGAAAACTATTCACCTGTCGCTTTGAATACGCGTCGTGGCCTCATCGATGATACGTCGAATAATTAAACGCAATATTAAACGAATGACTCGGTCGATGTTTGAAACGCGTCATTGCGACGGTTATAAAGTAAAATACGCTATTAATAATTATAAGTTTCCCTGTGTTACAGTAGCTAATAAATATTATTCACGTTGCGCACTGTACGTCCTTCGACACGCTAAGACTACTCAAACGACGTCGCGTTGGAAACACGGTGTATTAACTTGTAACGAGATCAACGGTGTTACATATGAGGCTTCGAAATCTCTCGAGACGTAGAATATAACTAGTTGGACGAAGATTGGCGAGAAAGGTAGGCCTTTGCGAATGTTAACGTTGCTTACGAGTACGTCGTTCCCATCGCTAGAGGGAAGACTGGCTGGCTTACTGGGGTGGCGAGATGGAGAAAAAGCATGGCAGATGGAGGAGTATCGGGGAGAGATATACCTGGGATCGGGCAAGATGATCTTCTTGCTCGCACGAGCGGCCGGTGTGCTTTTGCTCTTCTCCATGGCCATCAAGTAGCTGACGTCGGCCAGCACTGCCTCGAGGTCCGCCATTTTCCTCGGTGCTCTCTAAATCTGTGGACGCGAGCGCGGCTCACCCTGGAGCTGTTTCCTCGGCGACAGGTCGGCTCACCGCCGCGGACGCGTTCTTCTCTCAGTGTCGCCTGGCCGGGAACGACGCGGCCGACGCCGACATTCTGACCGAGCCACCGACGTCCGTCCACCCAAGTCCACTCGCTCTCCTCTGACAGCTCCTCTCCGTCGGGGATCTGCGCGCGATTTCCACCGAGGGAACACCTCGGGCTGCTCTCCGCGAGGTTAACGACACTCCCTCCGACGCACAACACACTCACCCGCGTAGATTGTTTACCATTCACGCGGCCGACGCGGCCTCGATCTCCGACATGCTCGTCGCGAGTCTCTCGGGCAACAAGAACGAGCAGGGAACGTGCCAGACGGACGTGGAATCGCACGCGACCATTCGCAGCAACCACGCACCAACTTTTCCGGTACCTACTCTCCTTACCGACTGACAACTGCCGAGCTCCCAAGCCTCGAGCCCGCGCGCACTTCTCCGCTGATTGGCCGACGCCTCCGTCCTCCTTCAACCTCTCTCTCTCTTTCCCCAAACCTTTCTAGCGACGCCTATTGCCCGACCCGCGAACCAATTTCTTCCCTCTAACGGTCTCTCTCTCCACCAGCCTTGCTACCTTCCTTTCCTTTTCTCCGAGTTTTCACTCCTCCAAGGTTTCCTACTCTTCCTCCAGTTTCCTCTCTCCTTCCCGGCGGTCCATTAAATATTTCCAAATGATCAACCGTGGTAAATATTTACCGTGCGCCAAACAGGCAAACCGTTTCCTGCGATTTATAATTAGTGACGGTGTGTCGGATCAGTTGATCAAACCAAGTGCGTAATATCCACGCGATCTTCGGTTCTAATTGGTGCACGCTGAAATTTGAATTGGTTTATTTGCAACGACGCGGAACGATGCTTTCGCAAACGCATCGCCATCTGTACCCTGACATTTGTATTAGATTGTAAGATGCGTTCTATTGCTGGAAAACTTGCGAGTCAAAGTCGAGACGGGAAGGAGTATGAATTGAAGGGATTTAGGTATGAATTGAAACTTTAAATTACGTATTGTTTTATAGACGCTTATGTGTATCGCGTGTGAACATATGTTCAGATTTGTTTTGTTATTTTGATTCGTTACGCTAGGTTTTCCGTTGTTTGTTATCGGTGAAAATAATTTCGTGATAATATGTGGTAATATTAAATATCAACAGGTATAAAGCAACGTTAGGGGAAGAAATATATGTATAAAATAACGCGATATATACAAAAAATCTGTCTATACTTCTTTATAATTGTCGAGTATAGAACACTTACAAAATAATAGGCATTTTTAAATTCAAGAAAATGGTTCCCTTTTCGTCGAATTTCGTCGTATATAATATATTTAAAAAAATTAGATGAAAATCATAATATCATTATGTATTTAACAAATTTAATTCTAATGCAGTTAGAACTAAATTTAATCTAGTGATTTAGATTTCAATATTAAACGAAAATAATCTAACCTTCAATTCGAGTTATTGAAATTGCAAAAATACTAATTTCGGAAATAACAAATGTTATAAAATTAGTTATAAAATTAATTTTACTTGAAATTGCTACGTTATTGTTCGTTAATACATCGCGTGTAATAAGGATAAGCAATTGTAGGTTACGAAATTAGATTATCAATTTTTATTTTTTGCGATATCTAGTCATGTTATTCAAATTAACTGGAAAGGAAAAAATAATTACGTTTGTGAATAATGTTACCGATAGCGCAATTCTGACAGTATCCAGTATGGGTATATTTTCTTTATGGTGCTAACTGTATAAACTTATTAATATTATAATAAGCAAAATAGATACATAAAACTCATCTCGTTAAAAGTCGTTTATATCGCAATACATATAGTTATTCTGTCAAATTTTCAACATTCAATTATTCGAGGATAATTACTCGAAAAGTTCTTTTATCTAATATCGATAAAATAGGTAACTACTAGCTTTTACCACCATTCGAACCAACTACGTAAACGACTGCTGCAAATTATGTATACAAAATATTTTTGTAAATATTTCGTATAAAATAATATGTGTTAGAATTATAGTGAAGCATGTGTCCGTGTAAAATATTTAATTACAAAGATTTTAATATAAAAATGAGCATAATATATATTTTATTAATTTCATATTACATTTTATCGTGCAAAATGTATATAAATATAAAATATTCATCTTATCTACTAGGAATTGCCTTGTAAATATATACATGCTTTTTAATAATTATTTTTACAATTGCGTATATTTTATATTATAGATTTTCGAGTTTAAAAATCCGTGCTTATCTTTACTTATCGTTAACCAAAGTTATCGTTACTCATTTTTACAAATCCCGGGGTTATAAGGTATACAGATGATAATATTAAATAAATAAAGTTTTAAAACTTGTATAGTAGCCTTTATAGGTTTGAAGAATTAGCGAATTCAAAGAAACGTATTTGAAGTTTTTGAAAACCGATCGTCACTTTGAATTTCGTAGGGGTTATAGCCTCAAATTCGTTGAGTGGTAATATAAAATGAATATAAAACCAGTATATGTAATTAATAGAATAGCATGACTGTGTTGCCACTGGATAGATCATAGGAAAGGAATTTCTAAGTTCCAACGAGAACAAACCTCCACCTGCAATGGTACTCTACCATTAATTTCAAATTTATTCCCAAATCGTGACATTTTGTGCATCATTATATGAGAGTTATAGATATTATCGTATTATCTCATATTTTTATCGTCTTATCACCTTCGTTAACGTTTATTTATGCAACCTTCGTGCAATTTACATTATTTTGTGGTAATTTCCTTTTTGTACGTTACTGACAGTGTCGATGAAGTTGAACCAGGCCTGCAAAAAGCAATGGAGCAAGACCGAATTTATATGGATGACAACGTAACTGTCGTTAAACAAACGTATGCAAAATTTGGTATAGAAAAAAACGAAAAAAAAANAAAAAAAAAAAAAAATACAGCAGCAGTGTAATTAATTCACAATCACTTTGACGAGTCTTACACAGTTTGAAATAATTCACGAAGTTACTTGGTATTTCGATTAAAACTATCGCTACCCCAAAATTCAAAGTAAAATAAAATATTAATCGTCATTACTTATATTGTGTATCTATACTTTATTACGACTAAATAGACCAGGAATTAATAAGAAGAATATAAAATGAGATATGAAACGCAGTACAAATTTCTTAAACAACTTTTTAAACAACCTATAGATATTTCATTTTATAAACTAAACGATCATCTACTATAAGATAATAAAATAACTATTCAGGTATTATTTTTCATTTTTCTTGATGTTGGAGTTTGTTTGAAGGAGTTTATAAAAGTAAAAAGATGAGTTTATTTTAGAGGAATTTCGGACCGATCAAATGTTAGCCGATAAAAAGGATATTATTTTAGAGACATCGAGCAAGATGTTCTTTGCATATGTTACACGGAGACCTATGACTTTTTGGCGGCAGGCCTAACGGATGGTTCGGTGAAATTGTACAAAACCAGCTCGACGGATGTACTGACACTACGTGACACGGAAATGATACAGAAACCAAGCCCCACGACCGCGGTTAAGCACAGGCCTGTTCGAAGATCTCATCCAATCACGCGTACTGTTACCGCAACATGTTAGTACCTCACCTATTATCAATTTTATTAGACCAAGTTTTTACTAGACCAAAAATTGCCAAAATCGCACCTCTTAGCGCACCTTTCACTTTAACGCGAACCGAACATCGCATTTCCGTCAAACTTGATTTTGAGTTTATTTAGCGATTGTGAGACTTTTAAAGATATTTTGTAATAAATATATTTTTATTATTGGCGATTGGTTTTCTGGAGTAAAGCGAAAATGTAGAGAGGTAGAGTGAAATGGTTACGTTCAATTCTGTGCGTATTTAGTAAATATTTAGGAAATTCCTCTAACAGGTCACCTCCTGATACGTTTACATAGATTGACAGCAGATGAGCTCGTATACGTTTTGCAAAATCAGGTTGATGCTCGTACTCATCAAGTTTGCATATATACAGTCGGTGACAAAAATAGTCGAACAACCGTGTAATTTAGAAGATAAACATACAACGAAGACAGAGATACATATTCCTTCGATGCATAGTTAATATAAAGTATAATATTCGTAATATTGGCGAATACTTGGAATTTCAATGGAATTTTCATTAGAGAAAATATGAAATCGAAATAATTTTGCGATCGACGATACTTGCCACCATTTATTTGTCATTTCCAACTCTTCCAACAAAATGATCTATAACTTCGTTATTTCTATGAAATTAACCTGGAAATTTTCAGACCGAGTTTTTGAAATATTACGCTAACTTATACGGTGAAGAATAAAATAGCGTTATATTAATTTAAAATAATGCTTGACATTACTATTATTTCGTATACGCTTGACAAGGTTGTACTAGAAATAAACGAATATATTACAGGATTAAAAATAAAAATCGCACGAAGGTATTTCATATGCAAGTAGATATTCAAAATCGAAAGACACTTACCATTGCTATATCTAACCTTGTTTCAAGGACAAGTCAATTTGTCGTAAGACTCCTTATCGTGTGTTTCAAATATTAGCTCAAGCAAGCGGTTCCCTTCGCTGTATCAATCGATTATCAAACTAGCGCTTCCTTTAAAAATAGCAAGTTTATCGATACATGTAATAAAATGTGCCGTTGAAAAGAGAATAAGAAATAAAAAAGTTCTATCCGATACATATAACAATACACCTGATACCGGTATATTAATATAATTTGTCCTTTTATTTCTTCGCGTCTTTTTACGCTATCCGATAAATTTTATAGATTTTATTATTTTCATTATAGCGATACGATTTATAAAATTTTATAAAAATCACGCAATAAACCCAGCGTTGCAAAGACATAATAGAAATAGAATAGTACTTTTGAATCGTTCTTTAATAATATTTAAATAAACGACACGCGTTGGATAATTTTTAAAAATTTCGTTCTAATTTCGTAATAATAGGTTATTAATAAAAATAAATAAAGGAAAGTCAGTTCTGGTTTTTCTTATTACACTTGTTTGTTTCAGATGCCAGTGGCTGCGTGAAATGTTGGCATTATCCAACGTGTCAATGCCTTTACACGATCCGAGAGAAGAGGCAGGTCTTAGGGTTGGCATATCATTCGCACCTGCCAAAGTTTGTAACTTTAGGCGACGATGCGAAGCTTATACTGTACGACGAGGAAACCAAAATGCAGGAGAGAGTGTTCCACGCAAGGTGAGCCATTATTCGAATATTTTCCCGAAGAAATATTATCATTTCCTTTATCCTATTCCTTTGGATAAAACGAAACGTAAACACGAGAGAAGTAAAAACGTTTGGAAATTTATTCTCATTTTAAGAAATTAGGTAGGAGTTTATTTTTTCGCTATTTCAGTTGAAATTACTATCACTGACTACTCTAATTTCTCCTTGATCGAATATTGACCCTTTGGAGACGAATAGAAATATTTGACTTGGAAATATTTTTATTTTCTAGAGCGAAAGCTACTTGAAAATAGCGAGAAACAATTTTAGCATTACCATCAATGTTGTACATATCTTTTAATTCAGAAAATTTCCCTCGGTTTATTATTTTTAATCGTTTTGTATATACTCGATGTATCGTTAACTTCGTTTCTCGTCCGCAAAGGGTTAAGGTACTTTTCAACTGTATCACCTTCTTTGAATTCCGAATTCAATATCACGAACACGTCGGTGAGGAATAAATCAAAGCGGATGAAAAATTATTTCACGCAGAGTTTGCCATTATCGAAACATCTTGGAACGTTATTGCCATGGTTGCCTTTAATCCTCGCTTCGATAACTCAAGCACAATCGATCTTCCATGCAGATGGCACGCCATGGAATTCTATATTTGACCAACGGCGCTAAAGAGTCGCATACCGCCATCTCCATTAACCGTTCAAATGTTTCAGATCAAAGTCAATTTGCTCGAAGAGATCTACATCTTCTAGAACATCGTTCCGAAGACTTCAAAGTCACCTTGATCTCGTTAAGCGTGATTGTAGCCCATTTCTGATCAAGACTAACCGCTCAGGGTCGTTCCGAGTCGAATAAACTCGCGCCAGGTGTCCGCTGCAGATTTCCTAGTTAAACAGATAACGTAATCGCTTCGCTTTTCTATCGCCGCTCGCTTCGTCTCGTTTTCGTCACGTCGAAAGGCACAACACCATCTGAAACACGATATTTTAACAACAATACGACACTCGACCGGCTCGCAACGGTCTTGTACACTCGCTGTTCCTCTGCTAGACGTCGCGTCACAATTCGCAGCGTTATACAACACGATTATTTACGGCTCGCATGATTTACCGAGCAAATTTAACATCAGCTTTGTTTGGTCGACAATCACTTCCGAGACGATTACCGACGAATTCCTAGATTTATTCCCGACGTCGTTTGCGGTCGTGCACACCTCGGTCATCGTTTAAAACCCTTCGCGCTCGAGAGTCTAGGTTTGGTCGCCGTTCAATCCGGTTTCCAAGATCGATGTTAACAGATACGCGAAATTTATTGGTCTACCGTGACTTTTTCGTGGCAATCTGTAGCAAGTGACACGCAGTTCGCAATTCTCAATTTTACATTTTGAGATCTCACTTCTGAGCTAGGATGAAATAATTCTACGTGTGAATTTGTACGCGATTTCTTGGTCATTCTTTTTTAATATCGTCGGATTTGTAGAAAAATGTCAATTGCTGTTTTTCTATCACAAGCAAACCATCGAATGCAAAGGGTTAAGGTCTCGCTCAGCAATCCTCAATTTTACATTTTGAGATCTCACTTCTGAGCTGAAGATGAAATAATTCTACGTGTGAATTTGTACGCGATTTTTTGGTCATTTTCTTTTTTCTTTTTTTAAATATTTTCTGTTACGGAGAAATCACCGAGGGTTAAGATTGTTTTTTGGAATATCGAGTCGACGGATGCGTCGACTTTGGCTGTCTCTCCTGAAGGTCACGTTCGATGATGCGGTGTTCCCCTTACTGCAGGTTCAATCCAATCTGAAACATTCGTTTAAATAGCAATTTCACGAGTACTCGAGGAAACATTGGAGCAATTTATGTATCAAGTTATAGTAGATCCTCTATTGCCACAGGAGTGTACGTACATTGAGACAAAGGAGTATTTGTGTCTCTTCGATTAGATTTTCACATTCTCGCGATCGTTATCCAGAAAAATATAGATCGTATCGACTAAATATTTCAATGACACGAGCTTGTTTGTAAAGTAAAAATTTAGGAATTATATTACGATTATAGAATCGTCATGAATATATCATAGCAACGATGAAAGTTGTTTGAAACGAAGTATATTTACATTATCATCCTAATCTTTAAAATACTTTATTATGCGAATATTGTCTTTTCTTCGTTGCTATAATATCAAATTGAAACCGAATAGAAAATTTGCAATCTGAACGACTAAAATATTTTAACTAAAAGTTAAAGTGTCATAAATAGAAAAGTCTCGAAAATGTGACACGTTGAGGTATTTTCTGTTAAGGATATTTGCAATATTATTTACACAAAATATACATATGATATATAAAATAAAAAAATAACATTAAAAAAAAAAATATTTATATATTTTTTGTACTTACTATAACATTTGCTTAGGTAAGAAATTCCTCGAAGCAACTCGCGCGATTCTTTCAGGAAAATTATATAAATGCCAATGCGTAAATAAAAGAAGAACGTTGAATACACGCTTAGATAAAAAGTCAGTGATTTTCGTTTGCTTTTTTTTTTATTTAAATTTCTTTATTGAAGCAAAGCTTGATATATCTCGACGTCTTACTTTATTTGTTTCGTGGTTCTTCGTGTTTCGCCGCTTCTTGTTTGCCTCGATAGAATGTGCGTTAAAACAGTTATTTATTAAGAAACTCTTATCAACGTTACGAATATTTATTTCTCTCATTTATAACTATGACATGAAACTTATGCAAATTTTCTTATAATATGTCCGTGTGAATTGACTGCGATCCGAGTATAATTAAAAGGTCATTGGTCATTACAGTGTACTGTAGTCAGTCTTTGAATCTTCTGCCGTGTTTCGTGTACAAGTAGAGTATCAAATTTTGAGTAGAAAACCTTGGAAACCGATAGAAAAGCTGAATTACAATATTTCACTACAAGAACAGAACTCTTGAGGTAAATTCTTTGTTACTTTTAGCCATTTCGTTTTTCCTCCTATTGCATTTCGATATGAAATCAGAAGAATGTGTACTCGTTCTCTTTGCGTTAAGTTTCCTTATTTATCCTCGTGAGCCACGCAACGGAAATTGCACTAGAAATCGTATTAAATCGTATGAAATCGTATAAAAAAATTTGAGCGACGTAGCAGTAGAAAAAACGTGAGATCCATAGGTGATTAAAAAATATATTACGTAGGTCATACCGAAAGTTTCTGCAAAGACATATACAAAATCCTGTATAAACCTTTAATTTCCATACTCTTCAAAATATTCGCCTTAAAATTTCATATATTCGTTTATTTGGTGGGAATAATCATTGTACTATTTCAACAAGAATATAATAATGATTTCCAATATCGTGGTGACCTTTGGAAATTTGTCATCTATCTTAAAATCGTCCGTTACATATCAATTTAGCATTTAAACTCGCAGGAAATTGTTGCTCGGAAATCTCGGCGATGCAATTCCATTTTCCTCGTTCGGGAAATTAATTCCAGAATTATCGTACGTTTTACTAACTCTGAACGGGAATAACGAGAAATTATTCTTTGTACTGCAAATATCGAGCGTCTCCTGGATACAATTCAGAGATCATCGGGGGAAAGATATGACAAGCGAGATTTTTCGTTCTTCGCGAGGGAGCAATTTCAAAATTCGGTCTACAGTCTCTTCTGTATCTTCGGAATCGTTTCGTTTATTTCACTTTCCAATTAAACACGTGTCTTTGCCATGCTCTGAAAAATTTCCAATACACGGATTGTCGCAACGTTGGTTTCTTTAACCCTCGAACCACCAAATCGGACGAAATAATCCTTTCCAGAGTTCCTCCTTTCTTCTACGATCGCTTTTGCCGAAATTTACATCGTCTGTTATCAAAATAGTAACGTAATTATATTTTACATCGTTAACTTCTTTTTATTACTCGTCTAGTGTCTAAACACACCTGTTCGGTGGTTCCAGGGTGAAGAACATTAACCCTTTGCACTCGAGGGCCTTTTCGTTAGAGAAAAATAGTAATTCGAAAATAGGAATACTTAAACTTGACGGTAAATAAGAAATCATATGCAAAATAAGACACAGAATTACTTTATTCCGATATTCCACGTGTCATCGGGTAATTTGAAATTCGATATATTAATCAATATCGATCTTAAGAGTCTGATTAAACGACCGAGTGACTCGAAAGTGCAAAGGGTAACCTTTTCGGTTCCTTTCTACAATCTCGCATTTCATCGTATTTATTACCTACAGGATTCTTATATCTTTGGTTTATTCGAGTGGTTACTCTCTCTCTCTCTCTCTCTTATCGACTAAGCAACATTATGAGAAAATCGAGAGAAACCGAGCCATCATATTTCCCCGCATGATCTAATCGCGTTGGTAAACTCCGAGACAAGGATAAACCGCGTAGACAACTAATGCCATTTTGCGAGAACTTTCAGTAGTGTTGCCCACGTAAATTTACAATTACATCCTATCCCTTGCTATTGTCATCGATAATCATCGTCCTCGTTTGCAGTATAAAATAATGGCTATAAGGAAAGACGAGAGCGGCCGTCTATTAGGGAAATTCCATCGCGCGGAAAGGTATTTATCGGTATCGGCCGAAAGACCGGGTGTAAGTCCCGTTACAACGCTCAGACGTAGCAGAGGACACTTGTACGTACGCATAACGGTGGAAATTGCTAAATTCGTCGCGAAGGCACGTAAGAGTTACACGTTCAGGATGAAGGAAACGATGCGGGCAGGCCCATAACATACAGGCGGTATTGCTGATGATACTTCTTCTATTTCGGTTGTCCGTGTACGGTGGCGCCATCGCGTCGCTTACAAACCCAACTACCCACGGCCATCTTAAACGTAACTTCGCCTGCAAATGGCAACATTCGCTTCCATCTACACGCAAACCGCGTGCTTTCGCTAACAGTATAATTCAGAACGGCTCGCGATTATCTCGCGGGATCGCACAGTATACTCGCAAACAATCCGGCCTAGAATCCTTCTACTCGGTAATAACCTCCTTCTCGCGCTCTTTTTTCATTTATAGTCACCTCTCTTAACGCTAAACGTACCAAGAAAAATTTCAAAATTTACTTTAATGTTCATTGTTATTTCTCGCTTTTCGTAATTCTCGTGGCTTATTTTTCACAGCGAAAGATTTTTCACCTACTGGTAATTGCATTCACGGTAAGAATAGGTAGGTATGTTTAGCGTTAACCATATAATCTCAACATAAATCGGTAATAACCTCCTTCTCGCGCTCTTTTTTCATTTATAGTCACCTCTCTTAACGCTAAACGTACCAAGCAAAATTTCGAAATTTACTTTAAAATTCATTGTTATTTCTTTCGTTCATTTCTCATTGTTATATTCCGCTTTTCGTTTTTCTCCTAGCTTATCTCTTATAGCGAAAAATTCTTCACCTACTGGTAATCATATTCACGGTAAGAATAGGTAGGTGGAAAAGACCGGTACGTTTAGCGTTAACCGCTATATAATCACCTCTTTTAACGCTAAACGTACCAAGAAAAATTTCGAAATTCGCTTTAAAATTCTACGTCCATTATTTCTTCTTTCGTTTCGTTATTCTCATTTTTTACAATGATAGATTCTTCACCTTACTGGTAATTGTATTCACGGTAAGAATAGGTAGGTACGTTTAGCGTTAACCGTCGTATAATCTCAACACACAAATATTCTCTCTGCTCTCTCTGTCTCCTCCCCTTTACTTATTTCTCTCTCTCATTTATTCTAGCGAGTCATTGGAAGTTATGGACGGTCATAAGTCTAGAGTGTTCAGCGCGTGTTTCAACCCGAAATCGGCACACGAGCTGATCAGCGGCGGCTGGGACAACACCATTCAGTTCTGGGACACCAGGCAACCGTACGCGCTCAGGCGTATATCGGGTGTGCACATGTGCGGCGACGGGCTCGACATCAGCAGGAATGGCAGAGAGGTAACTCGTCTCCGTAATTCCATCCTTCCACCTTTTAACGCTTTCCATTCACGCTGCGAGTCTACGAAAACGTGGCTGTCCGTTTCGCCAACCACTCTCCGGCTCCTGCAACCATTTCTAACTTCGATACGCGTCTGATACGCGTCTCTTCGCGAAACCGGAGATAGTAGAACACTGGACAATTCACGTTTTACAAGATTCACGTAGGTCCAGTCTCTCGCATGGTAAACGGTGGGCCAATTTGATTCGATTATCACCGTTTAGTATCGATGGCAGAGCGAAATATGAACTGTTCCTGCTGGATAGCAATGCCTTTGTTCACGCGACGAACTTTGCGAGATTTCCGCGGTCGATGTAACGGGTGGTCCACTGGGAATAGACTAGTATAACAGCTCGAGGATTGACGGTTAAGAGGATCGAACGCGACGCGGTGAAAATTTTCTTCCACGCCGATTTTTGTTTTCTCTTAACCCCTTGCCGTATTTAACTCGGAGAATTCGGATCCAAACGAATGGTGGGGCAAGGAATCAAGCGAAGATTGGAGTGTCGGATCTGTCTCTTATGGAAAGAAACTACTATTACAGATCGGCGTTTAAAAGGATCCAATACGACGCGGTGAAAATTTGTAATTATTTCGTTTTTTTCTTTGTTTCTAAACCCCTTGCCGTATTTAACTCGGAGAACTCTGGCCCAAACGAGTGGTGGGGCAACATGGTCTACATTGAGACAAAGGATCACATTCGAGATATTCATACTTGAAAAATACTTGAAAAATTCTCGTCACGAGCCGGACTCGTCAAAGTATGGCAAGGGGTCAATGAAACGATCCATTTTTTGAGAATACGACGGTGACTTTCATTTCACTAGTAACGCGTGCATCTTTGCTAGTTGCAAAATGAAATTGAAACTCGTAATCAAGCATATTAAAATGTTAGTCGTAACGTTTTGACGATTAGAAAATAGGAATGTAGGAATAGTTATTATATCAGGAAAAAAATATAATTTCGTTAAAAAAAGACATTAAGTAATAATAATTATAGAAAAAAGTTAAGGTGGTCTGTTTCCAGTGAACTACTCTCCAAGAACAATGAAAAGAAAATGATTATTTGACGTAGAAAGATGATTCTAACTAGAAGAACGATTCTATAGCTTCTTTCCGAGTAAAATTGGATTATCGTTTAAAGGGGGCAGTATATATCTCTTGAGATTTGCATATCTTTTTTTCTTTTTTAATGACAACGCTGAGTTGTATATAAATCGACTTTTTTTTTTCATTATTTTGCATATAAAAATATATACGATTAACTATATTTAAACTTTATATTAGTTCATTTATTTTCATATTTCCTTCGACACTCGAATTAACCTTACGGTATCGTAACTTCGTCTTATCAATTCGTTTTTCACAGATCATTTTTTAAGTTCTATGCGCAGGTGAACGAGAGACAAAAAAAAACGAAACGATTTATTCAACCGAAATTCGTACTTTTTACATAAACAGTGCGATTACGTTTGGCAGTAGCATGGCATCTATATAAAGCAGCTATAGTCTTTCTCCAGTGTACAAAAATCATATATCACGGGTCTGCCAAAAGAAAAGACACAAAAATATCTCGGTAAACAATTACGAAACGAATCTAGCGTCGCTACTTTATCCACGAGTTACATCAATGCTGCTGCAAATCACGCGTCATTGATACAGCTCGCGAAAATGCCGAATTAAACATTCTAGAATCTCGTGAAACGCAAAGGAAAAATGTCCGTTGAGCCGAGAAAGAACCGTCGAATTTCAGCAAAGTTTAAACAAAAAAAAAGAAAAAAAAAAAAAAAAAGAAAAAGAAAGAGAAAAAAAATACGGCAACATATCAAATAAAATCAAAGTTCAGTCTGAATTTGTTTTTATTCTATGCGTCGAGTCAAATTGACCCAATTAATCATCACCCTACAAGGATTAAAACGTGATCATGCATTGATCTCGCACGTAAACTCTTATCCTGCTTATCTACCATCTAAATGAAAGGTATTCGAATAAAATAAAAACACGGTGTAGGAAGAAACTTTACAAATTATTAAAAGAATACACTACACATCCTAACGTTCCGCTTAGGAATCAGACGTTGCCGTGTTTTCGTTAACAAACAGCTACTGCGAACAGATTCTGTCGTGCTCGTGGCAAAGGGAGAACCCGATCCAACTGTGGGACTACGGTAGCGGAAAGCTCCTCGTCTCCTTGGACCCCGACAGCTATTCTTCCCTGCTCTACTGCGGCAAATACGTGTCGAACATGTTCATCGCTTGCGGCGGCACAGATGCCAATCTCTTCAGAGTGGTCGACTTGCGATCTCACGCTGTATATAATCAATTCTCATTCGAAATTCCGTTCACTCTCTCGCGCGACACTCGTTACGCAGATGATGACGACGACGATTCTCTCTCTCTTCGTTAGACACTGGCGATGGTCAGGAATTTGAGAGGTGGCACGTACAGCCTGGACATCGGCCCGGTAAACCCGAAGCACGCGAAGAAAACCAGGACCATATCCGTGGTGCCGCAACTCGCCTTTTGCGCCGGCAGGCGGATATTCGAGATCGACGCTCAACCGAGTTGACAGCCGATTTCATTCTTCTCCATCTGCCCCGGGACCAAACCGATCCTTTTCTGTACCGAGAATTAAAACTCTTTCGTTTCAATCTCTACCAAGCCTTTTTCATTTCCCCGACGCGTTTCCGGTTCGCTCGCTCTATCACCTGGACTTTTAAGAAACACCGATTCGCACAGTGGACATTTATTAATTCCTCTCGCGGAGATAATTCGCGACAACAATTCTCTTTCCCTTTCTTCGTGTTTTTTTTTTTCTTCCTCCGGTTCTCGCGTAAAATAATCTAAGACAATATCGTCGTTACACAGATCGAGCTTCTCTGACGGAAAAGAAGAGAAGCGACGCGCGAATCCGTCTCGCGGCGAGTTTCAGTCGTAAAGCACAGCATTGGCGATGTAACATTTCTTTTATTCTAATTCAACGTGTTACAGTTTCTTTTTTTCTTCGATAGCATTCGCTCTCAGGATCGTTCCTCGCCTCGGACCTACCGTCCGAGAGACAACGGCGGTTAGAATGAACGTATGAGAAATTATCTGCAAAATTATCTCGGTAATAAAATATATTTCTACACACACAGTCGTCGCGGTGCATCTTATCAAAAAACGAGCCTCGCATTCATCATCACCATCATCATCATCATCATCATCATCATCAACATCATCAGCATCATCATTATCATCATCATCATCATCATCATCAATATCAGGATAGTAGTATAAAATTGGTCGACATGGCTTTGCGAATGCAAATAAGAACAAACGGTCCGATGATATGTCTAAGAACGACGAACGTTGATATCGAGCCGTGTTTCTCATTGTACTTTCTGAACTTGTAATTACGGTAGAATCTTCGACAGACAATTATCGTTAATGGTGAATAAAACGGACGAGAGAGAGAGAGAGAGAGAGAGAGAGAGAGAGAAACAGAGACAGAGAAGAAAACGAAAATAAAAAAGGGAAAAAGAAAGAAGAGAAGAAAGTATTAAAAGATGGTACGAAGAAAGGGGAAAAGGAGAGAAAGAGGAGAGAAAGGATGATTTGACAGGCGATATAGAAAGTGAGTAGAACGAGAGTAGAAGAACCGATAACGATTGGTCGAACGAGAGCCGAGCTGGTCGAATCGTTCGAACGATTCGGGAACAGCCGCTATTATACGAGGGGGTTTCGGGGAATAGAGTGAGGTTTCGCTACTTTCGTCTCCTCGCATACTGTGCACCATCCTAATCACATTTTGTTCGCTCTAAAATACTAAATAGTACAGCTTAACGTTACACGTCGTCGTTCCGAGGTGCCTGTTTATATAGAATCTCTGTCTCGCATACGCCTCGGTGATCACAACGCGAACAGCACAGAAGAAGGAGCCAGAGGATATTTTATTTTTCTTTTTGTTTTAGTAGATACGGGCGGGGCCCGGACCTTTCGTTCACAGCCTGACCGAGCCGACGCCATTCTTGTTCACGGTTCACGGACACTGGCTCCAACTTCTGCGCGACACCTCCGCACACAACACATCACGTTTGATTCCAAGCCCATTAGGTCTATTAGGTGTGACGACACGCCGTAGGAATAACAGTGTTTCCGCGTTTTCCTACCATTGTTGCATTTCCAGCTTAAAAAATAATTGAACTAATTAAGAGCAGGCCAAGACACGTCTGACGAAGAAGGAACATAAAACGTTGAAGGACCTTGAACGTGCCTTATTAGAAATATGTATACACGGTCGTCGACGGTAGGACAAGGCACTTGTATCTTTTCGATATCCCTTGAAATCGACACGGGCGCGTTTCCGCGCCGTTCTCTCGCCTCTTCCATCATCCTCTCTCTTTGATCCGACTCGGCAAACCGCTTATCAACTACACGCCTACTATTATCTCTGCTTATTAAATATTTCCACGCGATGATACTCTGCTGGACGAATGTACACACAGTGTTTAAACAGCGCGACGCGATGATAATACAATTTCCATTAGATTTCTAGCTAAATTTCGGCAATACGTCGGTGTTTCAGAAGCGATTGTTCGGGCTGCTCTTCGTCGTCTTCGCTGACGGGTTATAATAATACTCCTCTCACGCTTCGGTACACGGGAATTAAATATAATAAAAAGTCGCGTGAATTTTCCACGAGCAAAATACTAAGACTAACGAACACAAGAAGCTGGCAAATGAACGTTTCCTCTTCCCGACACAGGACAGAGACGCGTTGTACACGGTGGTCTCCGCGGTTTTAAAGAAGCATCGAAAAAATACGGGTGCTCTGTCTTATCGTCGCACAGCATATATAGTACAGGACATTCTCGCGAACGGTAAATTGTACATCGAAGATGGTGGGAAACGAATCTACATAGAAAATCTTGTCCCCGTCGATTTGTCGTCGAGCTCGAAGAGGACGATCCTCGACTGGTTGGCATCAATAGAGATCACACAGTTTCACATCGTGGCCACGACAACATACCCATGCATTCAGGTACGCGCGCTCAGATTCGACTTAACGGGAGAAACCAAAAAAAAAAAAAAAAAAAATTACACCAAACGTTTCCCTTTTACATGGTGTTGTAAACCGGACTGCTGTGCCTAGGCCTGACCTGCAGCCTGGCAAGAGGATGCGTCCTGCCGTGCTGTTGCTGCTTCTTGCTAGCTGCCACGACGCCGGCCGACGGCACCGGCGGCCTGCCAGGCGCTTCCGGCGCCTCCGCGAACAGAGGGGACGACGAGTGGTTGTTGATCATGATCGGCGCGGACCTCCTGCTATACTCGGGAGTCGTCTTCGACTTATTGGCCGTGTGCTGCGAGTCCATCGACTCCCACTCCTTCTCTTTGTGCACGCGCAGCTGTATCTCCGAGGACTTCCTCGAGTCGGGCTTCACCTCGTACTTCCCGACCAGCACCCTCACCGACCTATCCTCCGAGCCGTCCTGTTGCTGTTGCTGTTGCTGCTGCTGCTGCGGCTGCGTCGTTGCCGTTGTCGCGCTCGGCTTCTCCTTCTCTTTGGTATCGGACGGGGCCTGAATCTTGGACTCGTTGTGAGGGATCACCGGCGACGAGGGCAAGCTGCGGATCTTTACGTCCCTCTTCGGCCGGCCGACCGAGGCCGCCGACGACGACGAGGTCGAGTCGTTCTCGAAGCTGTTCTCCGGACTCTTCTCCAGCTTCGTCGACTTCGCCTCGAACTCCTTCTTGAGATTCTTCACGATCCCGGACGTGCTCCGGGGACACTCGGTGTCCGGCGAGTCGTCGACGGAGAGGCAACGCTTGTTGAATATCGACTTGTTGCTCAGGTTCTCCAGGACCATCTTGTGGTGCTTGACCGAGGGGCACTGGGTGGTGTTGACCACGCAAGGGCTAGAGGTCTCGCTCTCGGACCTGCAGGACCTCAAGGACGCGGGCAGATCGGAGTCGGAGGAGAGAGAGGAGGGCGCCGGGGCGCTGGTCGAGAGTCGTCCGACCTGCCGGATCGAGGCCGGCGAGATGTCGATGCCTCTGACGGGGCTCGGCGAGTTCCTCGCCGGGTCCACCTTCAGGTTGTTGTGTTCCTGGCTAGGCGAGGAGTCCCTCCGCCGAGGCGTCGGCGAGGCGGTGTGGTGCAGCAGCACCGGGTTGTACGATTCCTCCTCCGCGGGCAGTCTGTCCTTCTCCTCCGCGTCGGAGGTCTGCGTGCACACGCGTTTCACCGTGCCGGAGGTGGTGTTCTCCTCGAGCTTCTGCTTGGTACGCTTCACGGTGCCCGGGTGCCAGGGTATCTCCTCCTTGTCGTAGGGGAAGAGGCCGCTGGAGCCGAGGAGATCCGAGGGCCGCATGTCGTACGAGCCCCAGGAACTGTTCCTCGACGGCAGCGTCGCCCAGGAACTGTGCACCGAGTTATTGTCGAGGACCACGGCACTGTCGTAACTGCTCCAGGAGCTCTGCCTGCTCGGCGAGTCCCTGGTCACCGGCTCGCCTTGCCTCTCCTCCCGGTCGAACACCCGGTCCACGTGCGTGCTAAACGGGTCCCCGTCTTTCCTGGCCTTTCGCGGCAACGTGCCACCAGGGTAGACGGTGCTCGTGCTCGTGGTCGTCGTCGTCGTCGTCATCGCCACGCACTCACTCTCCGCACTCACTTCCCCGTTAGTCTTAGCGTTACTACACGAATTGGTACATGTTGTTGCATCGGACGATGATGCAGTCCAGACTAGACATTCACTATTACTACCGAGTTCCGTCTTCTTGCATTGCTTCTCGCCGGGGTCCCAGACGTTTTGCTTGGCCGAGACCGCTGCGAGGACGACCGCCGCTTCCGAGGTCGGTTGCTGCACGCCCAGTCCGTTCTCGTTCACCACCGAGACCGGACTCTGCGGCAACGGCTTCCCCCCGTCGGAGTCCGAGCTCGGGGAGGATGGCTTGCTGCTAACCGCTTCGAACTGATTCGTCAGGTTCAGTACCAACCCTTTCCTCCTCTGGCCCTGCTGCGTCTCTAGCTTGCTCACCCGGTTCTTCACGCTCGGCGTGTCCGGCAACGGGCCCGGCAGGTGCACTATCTTGTTCTGCGACACGCTGTACGACTGCCCGTTCCCGCACGGCATCAGGACGTTCCTCGCTTCCTGCGGCATGCTCGCCTTCTGGTTGCTGGAACGCAGCAGGTCCTCCCTGGTCACTTCCGTGCTCCCTGCCTTGTCGATGCTCTCGAGGGATTGCGAAAGAGGAACTGTAACCAGAAATCCATCGAGGTTCACCGTCCCTTCTAACTTTATTCGGTAATATTTCGTTTCTGAGAATATAATTCTAGTACCGCGCGTTTTGGCCTTACGAACGAGTTGTCAGGATCAAAATTCAAAACCTTAACTTTTCTATGTAACTTTATTACGCCGATTACTCCTTTCACGCGCCAAGGACCGACTGTGCTATTCAAAATCGTGTCTATAAGCATAGAAATCGTCCTAGCCCACTCAAATTATAGCAGAGACGTTGAAATTTCAAAAGAAAAATACGTCGAATTAAACGATTCGTTTTCATAAAGCTTTTCTATTACGATAAGACGAATACGTCATTAAAGAGGGAAAGGCAAACGAAGACGAAAGAGAAGAGAGAATAACATACCAGAAGGCAACATGGTTTCGGTAATTTTCACGTTCGGCGACCAACTTTTCGGCCTCTGGCTGGTTTTCTTGAGTTCAGAGCCGGAAACGGTTTGCAGACCGTTGTCCGCGTTGTCGGACTTCTCCTCCTTCTTGGACTGGTCCTTGGCGGAGGTAGGAGACTTCAAGTTCGTGTCCGACTTGGACCTCTGAAGCTTCTCCTTGTTCTTCATCGCGTCCAGTATGCCCTGGTAGGTTTCCAGCTGCAGCAGGAAGCTGTTGTTAGGCTTGATGCAGTTCCGTTTCTCCTTCACGTGCTTCCAGGCCTGAGAGAAGTCCCAGTTGTACGCTTTCATCGCGTACGCGATCACCACCGAGGCCGACCTGGACACCCCCATTTTACAGTGCACCAGCACCTTCGAACCCTCCTTCTTCGCCTTCGTGATGTACTTGAACGTGTCGTCCCAGTGCTTCAGCAGGTCCGTCTTCTCGTCGTCGTACACGCGTACGTTCAAATACGTGAACATCCCGGGGAAGAAGTTGTCGATCTCCCGAGTTACGTTCAGGATATGCCTCACGCTGTTTTCGCAAACATAAAACATGCTTCTTTTAGTTTAGAGCCAATCGATCCACTCGATTCTTTCGTTGCGGTTGGATTTCGTTTGTCGCGAAACGAAACGCCGTGATAAAGGTGGAGGAACGTTAGACGAACGAAGTCTTTAAGTATTTGGGACAAAGTTTATGGAAAAAAAAGAAAGAAAGAAAAGACCAGCCGTTGTGATACCCCTTGCGATTCTTTGCGAAGAAAGTTAAAGCTTGCGATTCTTTGCGAAGAGAGCTAAACGCTTGCGATTCTTTGCGAAGAAAGTTAAGCAGAATGATAACACTTGGCTTAATTTTTTGGCACCATTTTGGCGATAGGTAACTATAATCACCCATCGTGTATGAGTGGGGTCTCGTGAAAGGTGACTATAGTCACCCATAGTAGCGAAAGGGTTAATACTAACTCTGACGTGGTCAAAATGCTCAAATATCGAACGAAAAAGGAGCAAAACCTTTAAAAAATGGAACAATCGGATATGTTAGGAGAGAAAAGTGTTACTCGCGAAGACGAGTTACTAGTCTAGGAATAGAATGAAATTGAATAGTTAGTAAAGTAGAATCTTTTAAGAATGAACGAGGAGCTTGCACAGTGTTCGTAAGTAGATCATAGATAAATTTTAATCTACGAGTGTCAGAGGCCACTGCCATGGGATACTTCAGATACGTTTGTGTTCTTTTATGGACGGACAACTCTTTCGCTAATTCTTAAATTTGACGAAATTACGTTAGTTTCGTCCTCGATTTCTAAAGCCGAGTTTATAAAATACATAATATGTACAGCATTGCGTAATTCCTTTTCAAGTGACCAAATGCAACGAGCGAAACGTACGTCACGTTCTGAAACACGCAATTAAAGTGTATGCTCGAAAAGAAACGACTACATTCGGAACACAATTGAGTGTTACACCATGACAGCGCGCATTAACACGTCATCGTTCCTATTACAAAATCCTGGCCAAACTAGGTAATACGAATTTCACGCTCTCCGATTTTCCATATTTTTCTATCCCGAATTCACGCTTTTATTCCCTGACAAAGTTTCCAAAAGATAGCGCTGATACTTTGTATACTTTCTACGTGTCGTCGGGTAATTTTAAATTTGAGATATTAATTGACATCTAACTTTAGAATCTGATTAAACGGTGACCTCTCGAGTGCAAAGGATTAACACAGAATTAAACGTAGAGTATGTTAACTTCTTTTCGTATTCTTTTCACAAAGAATCACCTGATCCTTCTTGATACAAAGCTACCAGGGACACTCGGTGTATAATTATCGACTCTTATCTACTACCATTATAACCAAAATAAAGTATATTTAGATACTCGTTAAATATTCTACCGTAAATTCACGAGAAATCTCGTTGAACCGTCTCGAAAACTTGCTTTGACAGCGAACAAGCCTATTTTCGTATTCTTTTCATAAAGAATCACCTGATCTTTCTTGGTACAAAGCTACCAGGGACACTCGGTGTATAATTATCGACTCCAATCTTACCAAAATATAATATATTTAGTTACTCGTTAGATATTCTAGCGTGAATTCGCGAGAGATCTCGATGAACCGTCTCGAAAACTTGCTTTAAAATCTAACAAGCCGAATCAGAGCGCATCTTTAATTTCGGTGATCCTCGCTATCGAGGATGGATTATAAATAAAGAAACTGTTAAGCAATTTTTCGTCAGAGTGTCGATTAAGTATTCAGAAGGTTCGGAGAAGAGGACCAGAGGGAGATTGCGATCAAAGACACGTCCGGTGATACGAGAAGGGGTTGTAGATGGTAGGATGGTATTAAAAGGATCAGAGGATCTCGAGGAACGCGAAGAAAGGAACTCACCCATTCTTCTGGAGCTCCTCCAAGTTGCTCGCGTTCCACTCGCTTCCTAGGTAAACGTGGTCAAATATTTCAGTCGGCGCGTCCATCTGACCCAGAATGGTGAGCATCTCCTGATCGATGAATGGCTTAAACTCCCCGAGATCCATGTCGAGGTCTTCCTCGAGACGACCTCGAATGTACTTCGAGGTTACCTCGTCGAGGTCCACGGACATCATGATCTCCTTCAACGTCGATCGGATCACGCGCTCAGTCTCGTCCCTTTCTCTGGGTCTGTCGTCAAAACATACGTATTTAGAAAAAACCATCGACAACGCGTGTTTTAGGTTGTCGCCTTTGAAATTTCGAATTTTCTTCTCCCTGTTTTCGTTACGCCTTTGTTTTTGGCGTAACCTCGTTTATAGTTTATAGTCCAATGCCAGACACACATTTCAAAGATTTTCTCAAAAGTGTTTTATATATTCGCTTGAAAATCCGACATTTCATACGCATCGACTTAATATTAGCGATGTATAAGTGATAGCACCCTTACGAGAAGGTTCAAGTATTTTTTTAGAATTTTGTCGCATTTAGAAGATCTTTTACTACTTAAGTTAAAAAATTGATTTCATTTTCTTAAAGTATACGTTTTCAAGAATATTTTCCGTAAATATTAGAACCGGACTCTTACAAATAAGGGAGTTATAGTTATTTCAATGAGGTAATGCTCCAACATCGTAGTAGAAACGTGAAACTTTGAACGCGTATTCCTTGACACTCTGTTCTCTAAAACGGTGTCCCGTGATTTCTCAAAATTAGCACGAAATCTTGTACAAATTGTTCGGTATACTTGTGCCTAGAAGTATTCAAAAAATTCGCGTTCCTTCTATTAAATATATTCAATTAATCAATCACTGCGAATCTGCTTAAGGGCGTCGGAATAGCCTATCCTGTTTAAGTTGCAGAATCGTTGTCCAATTTAATATCGATAAAGGTTTATCCTTTTTACGTTGGTAAGTTTGATATAGATAAAGGTCTATCTTATCGATATTGGTTAGTCTAATATTAACAAAGATCTATCTTACCAAAGTCGATAAATATAACATCGATAAAACCATTACAACTTCTCTAAGCAAACGTACAATCGCATAAAACATCAACTGTATCAAAGGAATTCAATTAATCAGATAAATTCGCGACTCAGAAATTATTGTATAGCCAGGTTGGAATTAAAAAAAGAACTATTACGTTACGCGCCTAGCTATTCGCGTATCAACAGGAAGTTTTCAGTTGTTGAAACTCGAAATCGGGACATTGAGTGATTTAACGTTGAAATTTGAAGGTTGGAAAATTAATTCGGAGATGTAGTAAACCGAGTTTGACACCTCGGGATACGGGAAAGACGCAGAAGCTGGGAATAATTGAAGAATGGCAATAAAGGTATGCCCCGATCGTGTGCAAGCTATCATCAGGGATGCCAGAGAAATGTCAACAAACCATCGAGTTTGGCAAGGCACCAAGTTAAATTCGCATCAAAGGCCAGCTGTTCCACGATCGATTCTTTGTTTCGCTTGCAAAGATTTTTGTTAAAAGAATACGCGAAATTCAACGTCTGTCAAGCGTTTTCGGATAAACAGGCCTATGTGGCGTTCAGTCTATGCGAGGAGCGTTTGTCTCGTTAAGTTTTGCCAATTCTTTGTAAACCTTCTCGGAATATCTAATAATCTTTCTTTAAACGTTTGACTGCCACGCAGATTTGAATCTTGGGAAAGTCTATCGCGTGTTTCGCTGATCATTTAAGTAGTTGTTATCGGTGAGATATCCATTAATGCTAGCTCGGTGCTTTGGAATTTGGCAGATCTGTGTGACAAAGTTCCTGATTAATGAATAAATAGCCTAACCGGACAGGTAAATAGTATTCAAGATATGGGAAGAAAGAGGCGAGAATTCTGGATTATAGGTTCTGTATTCAAGACTCTGATTCAAGATTCAAGATAAAAAGAATTCAGAACTCAGGATATATAATTCACGGTTCAGGGTTCAGGATTTAGGATATAGGATTTCGAATTCAGGATCAAAATTACGAATTGAGAGACTAAAGATAGACAGAACGAGACGTTAAATAACGTAGAAACGCGGTTGCAACTTTCTAAACGAGAACTCTAAGTAATAAATCATTTTCCTTGCGCTGTACCAAGTGAAAATGAAAATCATTTTCAACTCCTTAAGCAACGTAACAGGTTACTAACAATAATAAGCCAGAGCTGAAAGTATTCCGCTTTGAGATGGCCAAAATATGGTTGTAAAGTGTTGTTCCTTAATTCTTGGTAGCATAGTGGCACCGCTAGCCTAATTACACTTGACCTGCCTCAAGATCAGGTCCTCTCACCTCTTTTAGCGCTAGCTACCAGCACTCACCTACTTGTGCATTACCTCGCTTTCCCTTTCCTTCCAGTTTTCCTATGAGTTTGCTCTAGAATTATACCGACAATCAGTATCCATTTTGCCCTTTCCTTCCAGTTTTCTTATGAGTTTGCTCTAGAATTAAACCGACAATCAGTTTCCATTTTCCCCTTTCCTTCCAGTTTTCCTATGAGTTTGCTCTAGAATTAAACCGACAATCAGTTTCCATTTTCCCCTTTCCTTCCAGTTTTCTTATGAGCTTGCTCTAGAATTAAACCTATCAATCAATTTCCATTTTCCCCTTTCTTCTAATTTTTCTATGAGCTTGCTTTAGAATTAAACCGACAATCAGTATCCATTTTGCCCTTTCCTTCCAGTTTTCCTATGAGCTTGCTTTAGAATTAAACCAACCAATCAGTATCCATTTTTCCCTTTCCTTCCAGTTTTTCTATGAATTTGCTCTAGAATTAAACCGACGATCAGTTTCCATTTTCTCCTTTCCTTCCAGTTTTCCTATGAGTTTGCTCTAGAATTAAATCAACCAATCAGTTTCCATTTTTCCCTCTCAACATCAATTACCAATTCTCCCTGTCTCTCTCTTAACTTCTTCGACAACGCAAATTAGCATCCAAGATTCGAAATCATTATCGCACGATGACCGTTTTATCGAGATGTCTAATGTAAATTCTAGTAATTAATCGGATATTAATTAACTAATTTATCGCAGTGAATGTCGATTTATCTTTCGCGTCAAGTGGATAATTATCCATCTTGGAAGTAACCTTATCGATTTACGGTTATCTGGGTGTAAATATAAATTTTTGTCTCGAACAAACATCAGGTGTAGTTTGATTTTCAGATTACCGAGAATATCGCGACAAGGCGTAATAGTAATTACGTTTTAGCAAGGAAATATATTTGTCAATATTTGTTAATATTTGTCTTCTAGATTACAATAGAAAAGTTGAGTTTCTGATGAAGGAGCTCGACATACGCGTTCGTCCATTAGTCTTTAGATTAGATTACGGTAAAAAGAGATATAAATTTTAGTTTATTTTCTCTTGTAACGTAAGGAATTGTCGAGGGTACACTTCCTTTTGCAATTATCTTAATATTATTATCAACTATTCTGTATACTTCTTCGGTATACGAACTTGCAATCGTGACGCAAATATTACAAAGGTATTTTGACACTTTCACTTTAACTTTGATTTTAATTTTTCCGTAATTAATCCGACGCAGTGTTCAGTAGCACGTAAAAGAGTGATTAACGATTTTATAATAGACTACCGGTGAATTATTTACGGTGAGAAATATCATATAAGGAATTCTTTTAAAGTTCAAGCATCGAAGTAAATTTACATTGCCACATATTTGTTTACGTTAACATTTCATAGTATTTCACACGAACTCCACACACGTTATTCAAGAACACAAACCGGTTTAACTACTAATTGATACATCTCATTGATCATTGAATTAACACCTTCGTCCAAAGTCAAAGTAACCGGTTCAAAATATTCCTATCTAACGTTTCTTTTATCTCCCTCCTACCTTCACCATATTTTTTAGAGAAACAAGTATTTGCGTAAATTAGTAAATCAGTATCAACGTGAACAGCTGTATGAAACGTCCACTAACTCGATATAATTTAGAGTGGAATTAAATTTAATAGTTTCGAATTAAATTTTAAGGTTTGAATAGATCAAATATCTCGAAAATGTGTGGATTCTCATAGAAAAATGGAAAAAGTACATTTCCCTAAATTTTGTATTTATTTCTTACATTTGTTTACTGAACTTTTTAAACTGAATTTGTTTAAACTGAAATTTCAAAGACCTTCGATATTGTATATTAATTATTATAATATTCTGTGTCGCGGGTATAAACAGAACTGTAAATCGAAATAAAAGACAGTATTACAAAGAAATACGGAGTAATATTTTCTCAAATACCATTACAAGTGATGTAGTACTCTTCTTTCCTGTTCAGGAGTCATACACGTATATAATCAGACGTTCGCGAGATTATAAATTATTTATTTATTTAGAAATTTTTCATCGTGCAGCCTGGAATCTCGATGAATAGAATCTCGAATAATAAATATTTAAGGAACGTTTAAGGATTATTCCTGATTATTTCGTCGTTCGTGTGTCGCCATGCAGATGATTCCATTTAATCGTTTTCTTTGTTTTTGCTATTTGCTTAAAGTGACTAATAACCGTAGAGTGGCTTAGTCTCATTTGAAATATTATCTCGTTCGCTATTTGTCCTGGATCATCTTGAATAATCTCTCATAAAACATCGCTGTTAATGGTGTTTTATGACTCTTTCTCTTAACTTATTCCTCAGCGAAAGATCATCAGTCTTTGAATTCCATAAATCAACGTTAGACTGTCCTAACATTTACATAAGCTTCTTCAAATGCTGTATTCATACTGACCCAGCAGCTTTTACGATACATTTCCCAGGTTTAAACTCATAAACAGGTTACGGGAATAACACGATGATTCATCACGTCAAACAAGGAAGTTCTGACAATTTTATTATGGTACTTCTCGATATTCGACACACGTGCTCTATTGCAAATTTCTTCCTCAACCTGGTTCATCGCGATTTCACGTCAGACAACATTTCCAATTTAGGAGAATTCAGACTTCGAAGAAGATTGTTGTGGTATTTTATTAAATTATGATTTGCAAAATTATCACGTCGTTGCATTAAATTGTTACATTACTTTTCATATGTATGCGAATCTAGTATTTATTGATTATATCGTTAAAGGTACTTTGGGAACCTAACGAATTTTTTATTTATTTTTTATTTCGATTCTCAATTAAAGATTTGTCACGTGGAAAGCTGTCAAATTTTTAATTTTGACTCAATTTCTAATTAGAGATTCGTTGTTTAAAACATTTGAGAAGCTTCAAACCTTTTTATTTCAAGTAACTCGATTCCTAATTAGAGATTCGTCATTCGGGGAACTCGGAAAGCTAAAAAATTTTAAATTCCGAATAACTCGATTTCTAATTAAAGATTCGTTGTTCTGGCATAATTCGAGTAGGGTAGTTGCGATAAATATTTTGGATAGGAATAAAGGGAACTCACTTGGTGCGTACGCTGTCCGGCGACGGTGGTCTTCGAGATTCCAGGTTGTCCATAGCATGCCACTCGTTAAGACACGAGCGATCGCTCTCGATTCGTTGCTCATAGTAACTGACCCAGTCGTGTGACAGGCCACCCAGGAAGTAGTTCTGTTCGCGTGCCTTACTCGACACCTTGTGCAACGTCTGCAAGGCCGACCTGCACAAAAATCGCACAAACATTTGCAAAATTACGCCTTGACCAACCTTACATTTAAATCAGATCTATTAAACACGAATTCGAAGCTCGAGGAACTGGTTGTACACAAGTTTATCTATAGATTATCTATTAAAACTTTTAATTCGACGCGTTCCAAGTTGCATCTTTCATTCGAATGATATTAATTTTCCAATGGCGACGTACTGGCAAATTATTTATCGGTATCAGTAGTAAAGAAAAATTGCAAAAAAAGACTTTTAAACTTCGCTCGTAAATTATCAATGCACAAACAGAGCGCATATGCAAAAGAATTTTCAGGTTGAACGGAAGAGTGCAGCAGGAAATCGTTTAATCGACGATCATTAAGCGCAGACACTTCGTTCCTATAAATGAAGTCGGCTTGATTTTTATGACCGTGCATCTTGATAAGATTCCAGCTCCAGCGGATTCAGTGAGTCGAATAAAATACGCTTCCGATTAATTAGCTTTGCTTTGTGAAGATGTACTCATTAAAAGTTGCAATAAATGCACGCCGATTTCCACCGGAAAGTACATCTGCCGTTGCCTTTACGTCTCCGAATGCTTTATGGTACATTAGTCTTCCACAGACAATTTACTACGGGAAAATGTTGTTCCACCGAGATAGAAGTTACAGAGAAAATATATACGATGAATAATCTACGAAGTATTCGTTAATTGCTTGCTCGCGAATAACTGGTCGGAAATGTGAGTTTCAAATTTGGCTTCGAACATTCGTATTCATACAGGTAATAAAATTAATTTGATATACAAAGGAAGATAAGGAATAGCAACAATAATAATAATAAGAGACAGTTTATTATTATTATTATTAATTAGTAAGGGTCCCAGAAGATCACAAAAGTCCCAAATTTTTACCACGGCAATCTCAGTAGATTTTCTGCTCCAATAATAATTAAATAAAGAAACGTAGTGCAACTGATATTAATTTTCAATAAAAACGCGTTAAAAAGGAATGAAATATGGATCAACACTCGTCACTTTTCGCTATCTCATCACTGTTCACCATTTCCTACTGCAACGGACTCGGAAGAACGGAAAAATTTCAAACGGAAGTAGAAAAGATTCTTACCACAGCAATTTCATCTCGATACTCTGCTCCGCCATTAATTAAACAAAGGAACTCACTAAAATCAACTTCAGGGAACTAAATATGGATCAACAATCCTCACTCTTCACTGTTTCTTCGCTACGCACCATTTCTTAACGCAACAGACTCAGAGAAATTGAAAAATCACGGAAGAAAGGGGAAAAAACTCGAAGAAATATTTACCGTCTCGCGAGGTAGTGGAATAACTCGGCAGGGCGTTTTACCATAGCAATCGGGAATCTACTAAAATCAACCTGAAGGAACGAAATATAGATCAACAATCCTCGCTTTTCACTGTTTTTCGCTGCGCGCCACTTCTTAACGTAACAGACCCAGAGAAATTGGAAAATCGCGGAAGAAAGGGGAAAAAACTGGAAGAAATATTTACCGTCTCGCGAGGTAGCGGAATAACCAGGCAGGGCGTTTTACCATAGCAATCTCGGTGGATCCGGAAATCCGTGGTTTGAAAGATGCCAAAGGTTGGGAGAGTAATCGCGGAAGATTTACGCGTTTCCTTCTGGAGGATGCGAGGGAAAAGTGACGACGATGTTGCCGGTGACGAGGCGGAGTCTAGACTGGCGAACAAACAAGGCCGAATAGTCAAAGAGAATTACTTATCTCGAACGTGAACCACTTCCGTTTCCAGCAAGCGGAAATACCTGGTCGCGTTTCCCCTTGGCAGTCGCTCGGATCCTTATCGGAGCTAAAATAAATACGCTGCTCGTATCGCTGTCGACGCGACTTTATTGCAATATGCTGGAAACTTTCGTCTTATGCCACGGTCCACCACAGAATCTCCTCAACTTTTCCAACTTTTCCTCCATTTCTCGAATGTCACCGAGATATTACTTCGACCTATGACCGTAATCAGTGACAAAGATTCCTACGAGATACGTAAGTATAATAATGGATCGTTAGGAAAGTCATTTCGCTTTTTTCTTCTTTTTATGCGGCTAAAATGTGAAACTAGCTGTGAAAAAATACAATTAGGTCCTCTGTTGGGTAAAAACAAAACGACTTAATATACAGAGGAAGGTAATCGAATGACGAATATTTTCAGAAGAAATTTTGTACGATTTCTTGGAAATACGAGAGAGTAATTTCTGATAATAAATTTACGCGTTGGTTTCAATGCGAGTTCGGTTTCGACGCGTGACTGTTTATATATTCGGGAGTGGGGCACCAGAGAAGGGTCAGTCGTGAGGTGTTCACGCTGAAGGAGAGACGTGCGAGAGATAAACAAAGAAGGTGAGCGCGTAGAGAGAGAAAGGAAGCTCGAACGATCTACTTATTATATTAATTCACATCCTACATATATAATTGTTCAGTAATATATAAGTGCCTTACTTTAAAGCCACGGTTATATGATAAATACAATCGTTTATTATTGTATTATTGAGTTGTTCGAAAAGTCATTTCGTTTTTTTTCTTTTTCTTTCCTTTTTTTTTTATGCGGCTGAAGTGTGAAATTCACTGTGAAAAAACGAAATGAATTTCCGAACTACCTAATATTTCCCAGAGTATATTATATTAACTCCTTGTGAACGAATGTCACAACACACGTGGACATTTTATTTTATTATTTAGAGTGGAAACTGCTTGGAATACAGCGAAAAATAATTTTACCGTTTACATGATCGTTGAACATATCTCTTAATTCGACAAATTTCCCTCGATTTCTTATCTTTAATTATCTAACGTATCCTCGATGTGTCGTTAACGTCGTTTCTCGTCCACAAAGGGTTAATCGAACGATACGATAATAACAAATAATGTAATACAATATAACAACGTGGCAAAAAGTGCAATAGTAATTAATAATATAACTAACAGTACAACGAGAGTTATATTACACTAACATTCCTATCTGCACACGCCTCGTCGAATTTGTAATTGAAATTTTTGTTTCTGCGCTTACGCATCCTGTTATTGGCACGTGCTTTAACATCCACGAGCATTATCGCGGGTATCGTAGGTTTGTGTACGAAACGGTATTTCCGTTACACAAGAAAATACCGGAGCTTTAAGCGGATAAACGCAATCGTACGGCGGTTAGGATAGCGACGAATGTAATTGCGACGGTGTTTTCCCTGTGAAGTGTTATCGCGAAAACCGAGGATGGTAAAAGCTTTGAGGCGCTTAAGACACGGAATTGTTCCGGAGCACCGAGTCTCAGGTGGAACAAAGGAATATTGTCTCGTACCAGCCCCGGCAACATCACAGTACCGTTGTTCTCTAATATTTTGATGAAACGTGTCTAGCTTTTGTCGATTAAAACTAACGGGACAAAAGAGTTGTACAAATGATGCGTTTTTCTCTTTACTTCCCTCTCGTGTTTTCCTTTTTCTTCCCACAGGAAAAAACAACGTTTCTCGCGTTTTCGATTACACGAACAAGGAAATGTGTAAATGCGAATTTAAACAGAGTAGGTACTTAAGCGTATTTAAATTAGGTAATTACAGAAGTGAGAAATGTATAAATAGAGATAGTTCTAAATTAATATTTGGTAAATATTTCAATAACACCTGTGTTAATATTTCAGTGATTGAAAGTGTAACGATAAAAAATTGTAATGTAAAATTAATGTAAAACAGATTAACCAAATTAATAGTTAATTAGATAAATATTTGACTAGTACCTATTTATTTGAATATATTTCCATTCACTGGAACAAAATTTTAATTAGTATTTAATTAGGATACTCTATACATCCTAAATATTAACAAGACGATCCTCAAATTTTGAATTCATTTTATCTCGATTTTATCTCACATTTCGCCTAAAGCCTCGAAGACACTTGACATCTCATTTTCAACGTGCTTCGACGCGAAGAATTATCGTTTCTCAGCAGGCAGTTGAACATATGGCACAGATCAAACGTTCCAAGAGTCGTTCGAGAGAGTGAAAGTGCAGGATACGATTTAACGCGCGAATGGTTTATAATTCGTGGTAATTAAGAGCGTGCTAAGGAGAAAGAAAACTCGGAACAATTAGACACCCGCGATTGTATCGGTGACAATTGGCGAATTTTTCTTCGATCGGCCAAGTATCCTTCGACACACGAAGGATATTTGCATCATTCTCGGTGTTATTAACTCTCGACCCGATCACATTTTTCCCCGCTCAAGGTTCACATCGTCGTAACAAATGATTTTTACAAAGCGAAGTCGCAAACCACTGACTGAAAGGCCCCTCTCTCTTTTTAATTGCCTGTTACTTCACGCTGATCGAACAGTCGAATTATCTGCCAGGATTTCAGGGATCGCTATTCTTTCGCGATCGTTCTATTTTTAACTATGAGATCACGAAACACAATAATGGTTAATCGAGACGTGATTCATCGTTATTGATAGGTAACGCGTTCCTCGCCGAGAGCTAAGTTTCTTCGTTGTTTCATAAAAAGGACGAATATTCTCCGTTCCTCGACCAGGATATTCCTATTCTCTTTTCGTTATTCAAATTTATTAGAGAAACGTGATCGTCGATTGGGAGTATAGTCGATGATTGGTGTAATCTTTCTAGCTCTTTTTCATACAATTATCGCAATTATGCGAGGTATTCTTTGCGTTTATGGCTTTGCAAAGTTGCAAAGAATGGAACGTACAGCAATTGCATCGCGAGATCAAATATCGACATCGATTTTCCGATGCACAGACCTAGGTAAGCCATAGGCACGATTATTATCCAACAAACGAGCCAAGACACGACGATTCCCGATAATTTATGAATAAAATAGCGCAATGCACTCGTAATTTCCGTGGATGTACTTGGATGAACATTAAATCCAAATGAATTCGTCGGATTGACATTTATTTCTTTAGAGTGAACGCGGTTCGTTTAAAATAAAGTACCCTAACAGTAATCCTCCATAAAACCATAAATCAACTCAAATTCGAGGCTTCTTAAAGCCTAACGAACTAGTCACGCTAATAAATCATCGTAATAAATCACCTTTTTCTATCCTTTTCTCGGTTCTTTACACAAGTCTTTCTCTCATTTAGCAACCCTAGTCAAAACTTCGTTTTATCTTCCGTGAAAACATTCCAATTTTTATTATCAGTGTTCTATTAGGTCGGTGTATGTGAAATGTCGGATTTTTCAGTCAAAATACGATCCAATTGCTTCAATACAACTTTTCAGAAATTCTGATCTTTAGAATCAATAAACTCTGACATGGAATTTATCTTTTGGGTTATCCTTATTTTCATATTGTTGAATAAGAGTGCTGTAAAATTTCATATTTTCATTCATTTAGTTTTGCAATTGCAAGAACAAAAGTATAACACGCGACAAACGTTCCCATATAAAGAAACAAAGCCATTTCATATGCACCAACCTAATATTTCGTTTATCCTTTGAGGTATTCGATAATATTTTCCTAACAGATCGATTCTATTAAACTTTTTCGACAAGAAATATAAGAGATAGTTAAATAGAAGCAGTTTAAAAGCGATTCAGAAATTCTATACACCTAGCTCTTAAATTTTCGCGCAAGTACTTTCATTCGTCTAACTTCGCAATTGCAAGAACAAAAGCATAACACGTGACAAACGTTCACTATAAAGAATAAAAGTCATTTCATATGCACCAACGAAATATTTCATTTATTCTTTGAGGTCTTCTATAATATTTTCCTAACAGATCGATTCTATTAAACTTTTTCGACAAGAAATATAAGAGATAGTTAAATAGAAGCGGTTTAAATATTCCGAAATTCTACACACCCAGCTCTTAAATTTTCTCGCAAGCACACTAACTCAAACAAGATCGTTCCTACTTCTTCCTCATTTTATTTCACCGCATACCGTGTTTCATTGACCCTTTCACTCCCAACTCTGGCTACAGGCTGCATACTTCTGAATTTTCATACACCTCGAGTTTTCCGCGTAGCTGTAAACTAAATATCCGAGCGTTGCGCAACACTCGGAATCACTTTCGATCGATTCGTGACTGGAAATCTTTAACCTACATACACCGAAACACTTCACGTGCAACAGCCTAATAAATAGCTAGGCCTGACTTGCCAGGAGAGTAGACCAGAGCTAAGTCTGACGTAATTTAGGCACGGCCTCCCGCAACTTTTCATCCGCGTTTCTTCTCGGACGTTCAAAGGGATCATCGTTGAGACTCCTCTGGGCCTTTCGGGGCCTGACTCACGGTTTTAACCGGGCAACGAGGTAGAACGGTTGCGGTGGTTCGTTGGGCGACGGTGTCTGGTGAAAGAGGAGGATCTATCCGTGAACATCTCCGCTCCGACAGCCTCTCGGGTTTTTGCCAGGCAAACGTAACAACGCACTGACAAACGTTTCCAACCATGTCCGAGAAGCTTGATAAATGGAAAAACCTTGCAGGTAGTCATCGTGGTCGTTGGACCGCGGCCAGGTAGACAGGGCAAAAACCAAAGGGAGAAGAGGAGACTTTCTTGCCTCTTCCACCGCTCCAGTTGATTGTTTAATTTCCGCGTGACTAAAGTTCGAAGGTTCACGTCTCCTTTTCTTCTGCTTTTTCTTCTTCTTTCTCCTTCTTTTGCCCCCTTTGCTTGTTTCACGCGTTCCGACCGATCAATCGATTGGAAATTGAGAATTATTCGCGTTTGCTTCTCCGCGTTTAGTGACTTTCTATTTTTCTGTTTTTCGTATTTTTCGAAATTTTTATTCCTTTTATTATAAAAGATAGGATTTCTTCTCCAGATTCTATTTTAGTCCAGAAGTATTCGTGTTTGGTATTTATTTAATTTATTATACGGCAGAATTTTTGATCGTCCGAGAAATTTTTGAAAATTTTTATTCTTTTTATTATAAAAGATGGAACTTTCTCTATAGATTTTGTTTTAGTCGAAAATTATACGAATCCTGTGTTTGGTGTTTATTTAATTTATTATTCGGTAGAATCTTTGATCGTCGAAGAAATTTGTTTCAAAATAAAGAAATTTTACATAACGTTAAAACGAAACAAAAATAGACGATTAATTAACAGAAATTTTCCCAGGAGAAATTATAACCCACAGATTACAAGGTCACGTGTTTTTATTTTCTCAAATCACCGAGGTAAACGCGATTAAATTCTCAGGTACACGGGTTGGTAAAAATTACACGGATTAAAACCTGAATACTTATACACGCATATAAATATTCACCCATGAATGGGAGAAAGTGAATTTAATATCCATGAACACGGATGTCGAAACCTGCAATTACCCTTATATTAAGAACACGGTTTTTAGTTCCTAGTACTCGTTAGACGTATCTCTTTAATAAACCTGCAAAACCATGACCTACAGTCTACTGCTTATGCTTATCTAGCTATAATTATTATTCGTAGGTAAAACTCAGGAAAGATTTGATAATACTTCTATCCGCACTCAGATCGGTTCTTTCTCCGGTAAATTATTACCTCTGATACTTCATTTTCAAGAAATCAGTATTATCTTCGTCTAAAAAAATAACGCTGTTTTCACATGCTCTTCTCGTACACGGACTGTCTTCTTAATTATAGAGCGACACGCTGAAAAATGGTGTTTCGATAGTGAAAGTTGTAAATAATAAATATAAACAGGTGGATAGAAAGTTACGGAGTATTGGATGAAGTTCAATAACCGAAATTACAAATTTTATGATTTATGCAATGTTCTTCTTCTTTTTAAAACACTTATACGCGATTTTTCAAAGCAGAGCTGCAAATTATAATATTAATTATAGTAATAAATTATAGTGTTCGCAAAAGATATACTACAAAAGGTATTGCTTGATCACCGATGTGAGAAATTCTTTTTTATCGAGATATTACCTGAAATTTTTATCGATATTCGAAGACTTCGAAAATATTAGAAAAAAGAGGAAAGAGGAAGTCAATGACTTTCGATAAATTCTTTAACCGCAAAAATTTAATAAAATATCTAGAATCTCTGTATTTTAAAACCGTATAGACGATAATAAAAATATTAATTACTACCAAGAAATGTATATATATTTAAAATAAACACCAAATACTCATGAGAAAATTAAGAGAAGAATCTTTTCACTTGCGTTTAATTTCGGATTCCGATTTCCGATAGTAAATCTTCGAACAGGTGTTAATGGGCGATTAAAAATCGAAATTCTCACGCGTTTGATCGTCGATATTGCGACGAAATTTTCAACATTGCAAACACGGAATAATAAGCTGTTACGCAATAGGATCGAGTCGCTAAGTATCGCTACAGTCGTAACTGTTTATTTTTCTTCGAGAGTCGTTGATGATCAAAGCGGCGTAGGAATGCATGCGATTAAAATCTGATTAGAATTTCAAATTTTTATTTATCTCTCGAAATATACCCTCGTCATGACGAGATTTCTTCTTTTTATTTACCTAAGACCGTATGCGTATTTCGAATACGCTTAATTCGTGGCAGGTTTTCGAATAAAACGAAGGTTACTTATTCACAGTGGAACAATGCACGGTCGGCAAAATGATTTTTATTAAAAATTTCCGGTGGCTGAATCATAGTGGCGTTATTCGGTTCACTGATGTTTTTCGTGGATCAGTATTTTCGCGATGTCGGAGGAAAAAAATTCAATTACTATCACTGTAATTTATCTAATATTATCCGGATAATGATACGAGAAAAGAATGCGCATCTCCGTGGATCTTTAACGCATTCGTATATACTTGATAAAATTAATTAAATCGTTTATCGAGAAATATTTTCCTAGGAGCATTCCTCTAAGATAAAATTGGAAATTTATACCGATAATAACAGTATTATTTTGAGATAATTATAGTTTCAAATTCATCGTTCGGAGAATTAAAGGTCAAACTCGGCTAACCGTATCGTTCTAATTTCGGAAATGTAACGTTTTAATTAAGAAAATAATTAATAAGAATGAAATTTTGAAGCTTCGATACCGAACGCCAATTATGTATTCGTAATTGAAATACGTCATCGTGAATCGTTCTTAAAATATCTAAAACGGTTATAATGGTAAATTGGATGCTAGAAAATTAGTCGAGAAAAATATTCATTCGTTCATAGTAATCTTTTGTTTCTAATTGCATATTTAGATCATTATGATTCAAATATGCGTAACATAAAATTCTAGAAGGCCGATAAAATTTATAATTTAGTACCGTAACTTATATAGTTAAATGCTGCGGAATTAATCTCCATAATTTCTATAAATAACTTGCAGAATCTCGTCGAGAAACAATTAAATAATTGCAAAAATTAGTTAACGTAATTTCCTGTCGTTAATATTCTCCTATATAATCAGGTAAATATAAAATTATGTAAAATAAATATTTTAACCACACATTACACAACCAGTCAAGTCAAATATATACACGCTTGCTCAACTGTTTAAATTCTACTTATATGTGTGAAAATAGTACTGTCGTGAGAGATCGAACAATTTCAATTTAATATCGAGTTAAAAATTGAAAGATTGCAAATACTTTTCAATATCATTCAGCGAAGAATTTATTAAACAATACTATTGACAATTTAAATACATTTTTCTTACAGTAGATATATACCATTTGAATCGACGTAACTTATTTATATGCGTGGCTTCGACTTTATTTAAAAATTAAGCAAATTAATTTGCACATTTCATATTAAACAATCTTTAGCTCGCATTTGTCAAGAATCAGAAAAGGCTGTCGAATAATTCCTAAGGTATTTGAAAATTTCCAAAGAAATTACACTCTAACTCTCTCTCTCTCTCTCTCTCGAGGAAAAGAATCAAAAATCTCTTTTCAGACTTGACAAACTCATCGCCAGAAAATAAAAACAATCTCTTACAAGCTCCTGAGAGAAAAGAAATCGGAACAACGAAGAATATATGGTATACGACGATTACTATGCAAAACTTAGTTTAGCACCAAACCTCAGTTTTCCTTCGTCGTTACGAGTAATCGATAGAGCACTAGATAGAGCCAGACAAATACACATATCGTGTCACAATTTATTATCCCTTTCTTAAGTTTTCAAGCGAATGAAATTGTTATTTAATTTACTCACAGGTTCAACTCACCCAACAGCCAGGACCCCCAAACTTCGAAACAATCGCGCGACATAAGCGACACGCACAAGATCACAGGGAAATATTTCGGAATTCTTGCGAAACAACCGAGTGTCTTCTGGAGAACGCAGAAGAAAATGGTCGGAGGAACGAAACGCACGAACGTTCCCCAAGATCACGAGGAAATATTTCGGAATTGTTGCGAAAGAACCGAGGTTTCTGTCGGAGAACTTAGAAAAAAATGGTCAGAGGCACGAAGCGACGAACGTTCCCCAAGATCACGAGGAAATATTTCGGAATTGTTGCGAAAGAACGGAGTTTCTGTCGGAGAAGGTGGAAGAAAATGGTCGGAAGAGAGGAACGAAGCGCGGCGAAC
Source organism: Euglossa dilemma (assembly GCA_002201625.1). NCBI lineage: Eukaryota > Metazoa > Arthropoda > Insecta > Hymenoptera > Apidae > Euglossa > Euglossa dilemma. The sequence goes on along the minus strand of NIJG01000034.1, from coordinate 1,266,941 downwards.
GTTCTCTCGGTCGGGCCCAGAACGATTTAGGCTGCGGTGCGTTGGCAGTTTGCGCGTTTCTCGCAGCGAGAGAAGAGAAATGGAAAGGAAAAGGAACGGCGTGGTAGCAGGGACTGTGGCGCGTAGAATTCCGGGGAAAATCCACGGCCGTGGCACGTTCCGAGGATTCCGATATCCAGGAAGACGTTTCGCGCGGTTCCCTGGCGTGATCCGTTGGCAAACGCGATCTAGGAAGCCGCTAACGACAAATTAGCCGCGATAAACGGCGCAAGACGAACGGCGAACGAAAGATAAAGATAACCAGTTGGCCAGTGATTCGTTTGCACCTGAGACGCGTGTGTTTTTCTCGCTCCCGAGGCCTCACCATGTCCTTCCTCCTAATTTATTTCGAGCTCGAGTACTTCGTCCCCGTCTTCCTCTCCTCTCCTCCTCTCCTTTCTAGTCTCCTCGCGCGTTCCTTCTTCGTGTACGCGCAATAAAAGGCTAACGGTGATCCCGAGTAACAGGTAAAGTGGAGAGGTTGCGTGGTTTTAACGTTCCTCCGCAGCAGCTTCCTTTGTTCTCCAAGGTAGGATTCCGAGCGCAGATGGAAACGCCGGCGAAATTTCCTTCCAGCCGAGTAATTTCTGCCGAGGATTATCCGGTGTCGAGGTTGTTCGAGATAAGCTACGAGCAGGCAACGCGAGCAGATGCACGCGTTTTGCTCGAATATCGTCGAACAATCAACTTATTTTCCTTACGGCATTCCTTCGTCGAGGTTCTAAACCTAACGTTCCCTCGCGTGTCTATCGATGCGTGGTATCGCAAATTTTCCATTATGAGTGGCCTTGCGAAGGTCCAGGTCAATCGGAAAACCCTTAGCGATGCGTCAGAAAACTTTGGAAACCGTGTAAGGAGGCACACTGCGTTGGAATCAGTTTTATAATTGACAGAGTTCACAGTCGAATGGAGAGTTGAGTTTTAGAGTCTCTGAGTCGAGCAATGAACTTATTTTCCTTACGGTATTTGTTGACTAAGGTTCTAAATCTAACTTTGCCTTGCGTGTTTATCGACGCGTAGTGTCGCAAATTTCCCATCATATACACGTGGTTTTACGAAGGTCCAGGTCAATCGAAAACCCTTTGATGAGATGTCAGGCCCTTAGAGCGATCAGATGTGGTGGTAAACACACTGCGTTTGAATGAGTTTTCAGTTGACAGAGTTGACAGTCGAGTGGAGAGTCGAGTTTTAGAGTTTTTAGTTCGTTAGCAGCTTTTGAGTTGATCGTTAATAGTTTTAGAGTGTGTCAATCGTAATTTTAAAGAGGAAGAAAAACGTGTCGTCAGTTCAAGTGATAAAAAATTTGAATTTCTAATTATTCCACAGAGATTTCTGCGAATTGTTGAATGTTACTATATTCGAGACAATTGTCACCAGTGTTTACATCAAACACCGTCGATCCTAATCCAATTTTGATCGTTTCGTATCAATTCAAATGGCAACAGTCGCTATCGATGTGACGCAACTACACGTATACACACGTTTATTGCTCTCTGGGACTCTATATGGCCGAGAAGTGGTGAATTTAGACCCGGCGCCGTGGATATGTATCACGGATGATTCATTCGTAGTGAAAGGTGTAAATATTATTTTCATCTGATCGACATCTAAAGCGAACCAGCCAGAGCCTGTACTTTCGATGAAATGCATGGATGATTCATCTGTGCTGAAGTGGCAGTGAAAAGTCTAAACTTATCCGGTAACAAGTGAACATCCGATGGTTATCACTGACGCTTACTCTATTTCGCTTGCCGATATTTCCAGACCCTCTGAAACCACGAGTCAACCATGCTATTCCAGTTTTCATCTTTCGCCACTTAATACGGAAATATCATCCGTGATGCGGACTCGAAATGCGAAAAGAAAATATCTCAGGACAGACGGGCCTCACCGGCCATCGTCCAATGGGCCTCGTCGACTAATGACAATAGGACCACCATAAATCGGGTAATAATAATAATAATCGTTTGCAGAATGTCATTCGCATTTGACGAACATTATTCTAATAATTTCCTTAACCATTGGATCACTGTTGTAAATTAACTATGGTCGTATAACGATGATGACAGACCTGTTAAAGCTTGCAATGGGGACCCCGGGGCCTCAAGGACCTTCGATTCTATACAGGCGTCAAGAGGCCGGTTTTTGGTTTAAAAGCACCTGCTGTTTTGCAACACGGTCAATTTCAAATACAAGACAGAACGCATTTGGTAATTACAATTCACAAGCACACGTTTAACCCTTTGCACTCGGCGTATTTTCTCGTTATAGAAATATAATAATTCGGAGATCTTCTACCATAAAATTACCGATAATTCAAAACGGTAAAAATTCTATGAAAATTAAGACAGGAAATTATTTTATCTCGACATTCCACGCATCGGTGTGTAATTTTAAATTTAATATATCAATTAACATCGATATTTCGAATCTGATTAAATGGCGACTGAGTCACCACTCGAGTGCAAAAGGTTAAATCTCTATTTCTTCTATTCGCATAAGAGTATCCGTTCATCTGGATTAAATAAATTTGTTACCGTGCAATTCTATACTGATTTCATTCGAGAAATTACAACTACGATTTTCAAAAATAGGTTAGAATTATCTTTCCCAGATGGTTCACCGTGTTTGCTCATCCGATTACCGATTACCGTTTCGTCGAGAATTTATTACCGATATATAGCGGACTTGGGGTCCGAAGAGCTTTGTGTCCTATTATGAAACTAGAGACTAACCTTCTCGCACCCCATCTTAATCTGATTGACCAGGCGTAGAGTGCCTGCCATAAGCAAACACGTCTAAACAATGTAAAACCTTCGTGAAAATTTCACTTCGTCCGATGGTGCACTGTTAATACGCTAGACCGTTAAATCATGCCATAGTGCACGTTTAAATTTGCCTGTGGTAATTCAGCGACCAAACAAACAGCTGCAAATAAATCTAAATTGCGTTCACGAAAATTAAAAATTGAACCTGCGTACAGTCTCGAATTAAAGATCGCAACGAGTAAACAATTTGGAAGTTTGAGGTATCGAGGAGGAATCTCGTTTTGGAGAATTCATTGGTTTATTTCCTCCAAATCTTCTGTGTAATGTCTCTAGAGAATGAGCTACTGTGCCAGTGAAGACTAGTTTCTCGGATCTGCGAGATAATAGAACCTCGTGGCCCAATCGAGCAATCAACCGAGTTGTCACGGTAGACGCGATAATTATTAGAGTATGAAGCAGTTGATTTCGGTTTGCGTGGGCGTGATGGCGAATGGCGAGGTTGGCGTGTTAATGCACAATAGTTGCGAGGATGCGATGATTGGAAAGCATAGAAAACAGAATAATTTGAGAATAAATTGACTTAATCCGACGATTTTAAATCTTTCACATATAATAACACGCGTACACTCGTTAACGAAAACCCGGTTTTCTGCCGTTGCGAGATATTAGAAAAGGTTTACCAAAAAGAAAACAAAAATTCAACAATAACCATAATATCCGTAATAACTCTAATAACGAGCAATTATTTGAAAATCTCTAAAAAATTCTAAACACGCGCTTAGAAATTTCCGGAGCACACCGATGCGAGATCGGTGTGCTTAAAGCTCGAGGCTGGAGAGAGCTTGCAAGGATGCAACAGTGTGCCTTCCCTGAAATCGTATTACTCCGATCAACGTGAATTTATAGGACGAGATGTACAGGCGAAAGCGGAAATAGTAAATTGGCTAGGGATAATTGGCAATAAAAGTTATTCGCGATGATAAGCTAGATTCCAGGATTCCGAGGGTACACGCATGGTAGCTGATAATAAAGGTAAAAAATTCGCAAGCTCGCGGATGTAAAAGTAACGTGGAAATTTTAATCCACGAATTGCAACCGCCGGATTTCGATAATACGTTCGAAGGTACTATAATTTCGATAGCCAGGAACGTTAACAAGGCTTCCGCTATACACCGCGAGATATAACCGCGATAGGGCTTAGGCTGCCATCATAAAACAAACGTTAAACAGTCCCCTGCAGGATCAGGTTGATTGTAACACCGTTTAATACTCCGATGTTTATCCAACGTATAAAACGAGTCAGGTGACTTTATAGTTTCGAACGACGTTGTAAATTTCAGCTTACACCTGGTACGGGTTTAATAGTTAGCAGAGTATCGAGTATTTTACATTGTTTAAAGGACCATCTCAATTTTTCCCGTAAAACGAAAGGATTTTTAGGTTTCTTTGATTCTTGCTCGAAGACGACGAGGGAACCTTAACTCTTTGCACTCGAGAGGAAGAAGAAGAAAATTACCCAACGATACGTGGAATATCGCAGTAAAATAATTCTATGCCTTAATTTCCATACGATTTCTAATTTACCGTTTTAAAAATCTCGTCGTTTCTATGGGAGAAAGTCTTCGAATTCCTATTTTTTTCTAACGAAAAGATCTTCGAGTGCAAAGGGTTGATTCTTTGGGGTTGTTGAGTCTCTGGAATCGAAAATCTCAAATAGGGGACTGATTGATTTCTTATTTTCAATTGTCATCTACCAAGCATTAATATCACACTTGAAACCATGGGCATAGGGGCCCAATTTGTTTAAAACATCGATAAACACGATTTAGAACAAATAGGAAAACAATTTGCCAACGACCACTCGCACAGTCCACGCAAACGGATGAAAACGCGAATAAACCGAAAGTTTCGAGCAGCCGCGTAATCCTGGTTTCTGAAGAAATCTTTGCTGAACCGACACCGCAGAAGCTCGCGTAAAAAGAAACCAGAGGCTGAAGAAATCCTTTCACGATTCACAAACCCGGAACGGATATTACAAGAAATTTAAGGAACGTGACGTAACGTGGTGATCTGTTATTCGGTGTGGAGCACCGAGGTTCTTAGGCAACGGTGAGGTAACTTTTCGGCCGAGAAGCAGTTTTTCGACAAACCGCCTCCAGCGGTAACGTTTATCCCCGATCCACGGCAACTCGCCGATTCTCCAGTTATCGCACTCGCGAGAGGAACACCGAGACTCTCAGAGAGATATCCAGGTGCTGAAAATCCTCTCTGAATCTCGATCACGTCGATAGTGCACCGGTGAAAATCCACCGATTCGTTTTGCTATTATGGAGTACAGAAAGACGAGTTTGAAATGCAGCATAAGTATAGTGAAATATAGCGGTATAGTATAGTATAGATAATATAATATAATATAATAAATAATATATTGGGTTGTTCGGAAACTAATTTCGTTTGTTTCGAATAGAAAAATTTATAGAATTCGACCGTTCATGATCACGCGAAACGTCTTTGTTTAAAAATCGTGTTCCATTTTCACCAAAAATACAAAATGACTTTCCAAACAACGTAATAGTATAGCATAGATAATAACTAGCCTGAGAAGGAGAGTGCAAGGCCTGTGGATCACCGATTTAGTTCAAATATTTCAAAAACTATCGAGTGTTTTCCCCTATAACATAAAAAACAGGGGAACGAAGTCTACCAATGTGGAAAATTTCAACTAAATCGGTGATCCACAGGCCTTGTACTTTCCTTGCGAGATAATGAAACACTCGTACGAGTGGAACGAAGGAAAATATCGATACAAAGGAGATTACAGAAAAGATGGTTTCCTTTATGATTATTGGAAACCATTGCGAAAAAATTATGTTTCTCGGTATCCGAAAATTTCTCAAGTATTACGGCACAATTCGCGAAGCAGATGAATCAACAGACGAACTTTCATCGTCCGTTCTAAGCATTTCATCAAGGACTGCGCGATTAGGCTCGCTTTCCACTAAGATTCGCGTTTTATTAAGGCTCCTGTGATTCCGATTCCCATTTCGTTGTCTTTAATAGCAGCGCGATTACGATTCTTGTTTTTGTTACCTGTCTTTTCGTGAGTTTTTTAGCACCGTTTTTTAAATCCTTCATTAGGTTCCTGTTTTCAATTTCCTGCATCAAGAATTAGTCTCAGCTTTCAGTTTTAATTTCAGACTATTTCCGTAGATTGGTTTTTTGTTTGCCTACGAGTTTGAATAAGTTGTTTCTTTCACGATTCTTCGGTTTAATTTCCTTTCTTTCTTACCGTGGAATGAGATGTATGTGGTTTTTTGCGAATTTTTTTAAAAGGAATTATGTTTTAATTATATCAGGATTTGTCAGTTTGTGTTTGCTGGTTATTAGTCGCGTGTTTGAAATGTAATCGTGGTTTGGAATAATTTAAAGGAAATATCGAATTTCGTGAAATGGAAATTTAATTGTAGCGTGCTGAACGTTACAATTAGAGATAAAAGGTATCATTAATTTAAGAACGTATAGGAGTTCGTTTATATCGAGGTCGAAATACTAATTATCTCTGTATTAATAATTGAGATATTATCTACAGTCCTCGTTACGTATAAAAATCGGCTTTAATTCCGAGGCATCGTTTGAAATTATTAATTAATTCTGCTTGTGTATAGAACTTACAACTTTTAAATATTTCAACTTCGTTCTTTTATATTTAGAAACTTCGACTAAACTCCAAATAAAATCACACATCCAAATTGTACAAAAGTAAAAAACAGTACGTGCACTTAAGTATTAATAAAATAAACAAAGGATCAAACCGAAATCTAAAATTCACCGAAAATTCTGAATTTGTCACACGTTGTCCGTGTTGAATTATTAACTCTTTGCACTCGGCGATTTTTTCGTTACAATAAATAATAATTCGAAGACCCTCTGTCATAAAGTCGACGATACTTTTAAAACGGTAACTAAGAATTATTTTAGAATTATTTTAGAATTATTTTATTTCGATATTCAACGCATCGTTAGGTAATATTAAATTTTGAAACATTAATTAACATCTTCAGCATTCGATTAAATCGCGTCCAAGGGTTTCCTTTCGTGTGCAAAGGGTTAACAAATAAACCACCCAAACCATAAACGTTCCCATGAAACGCAGAACGTGTAAGAATATTCGATGTATCTATCGCATGATCGACAATTTAAATATACTATATAATTTCTACTAAACAATACTTATCGTGTTACAGATATTACGTGGGGAAAATTTAATCGGACGCTTAAACTTCGATAACCTTCGCACGATGTTACACAACGATTACGACACGAGTACCTACACGTAGACAGAGTTATTGTCTGGCTGGATTGTGCCCTGTGGGGCGTCATGCTGCTGTTACGAGGCTACTGCCAGCAGGTGTTGCCCGCGAAAAATCACTGCACAGGGTCACGCATCTACTACATCTTCCTCGGAATATCACCCGCGGGATAGCAGCGAAGAAAGAGTACAAAGGAACACGTTGTTCAATTTCTCAAGCTTTCACGGAAACGCCGGCCTCAGCACGCGTTGACAATTCGATCAATGGGAAACATTCTACGAATGCGTCAGCCAAGGTGAGTTCGTGCAAACGTAGCCTAACACAATCAAATATGATGTAATCGCGTGCTTTTTCCACGGATCGTATGTTTCATGTACGACGATGGAAAATTATACAAAATTTGTAACTATACAAAATTATACAAAAAAGTAAAAGTTTTGTTGGCTCGAGGAATAGAAAAGTAAATTGATCGCAAAATAAAATAGGTCCAGTCCTTTAACACTAGAATTTGAAAAATTCTGGAAACGAAGTTAATCGCTTTGATTTACAGTGGCTACTAATTATATTATTGATATTCGTAGCATCGATTTAAAAATAATACCGGAGTCGATATGGGGGAAATAATTAGAAATTTTTTATCTTAATACTTCGATCGAAGATCTCGCGAAAGGTATCTCAAAAACATCTCGTGTAACGATATTAAGACAATGTTCACAACGAAATTACGAGGAAATTCAGTACAGGAAAGAAGTAAAAAAGCGAGTCTAAATTTTTCCCGATAATATAGTACTCCTACATTGATCCCAGCTCTCAGGCATGTGTGTATATTTCAAAACCACAACGCATCCTCCTTTCGCAATTTACGACCACTAGCAGGCAATCAGTGGAATAATTAGCATAATTGCCTTTCAATCAATTCAATCGACTAACGTGTTCAAGTTCAATTTCCTCCAACTATAAAGACTTTTCTTCATCACCACTTGAGAATCGAACGCTGACAGGTCTGACTAGCAAAGTAACTTTCACGAGATAGTATATTCCACGAATCAATCTCAAATTACAAAAATTACATTTTTCCAAAAGTGTTACGATAATATATAGTGGCACAGAATATCAATTCGCAACGAATTCTTTCCTCAATTTAAAAGTACAAAAATTACATTTTTCTAGAAATGTTAATTTGCAACGAATTCTTCCACTTCTGGGTACTGTCAACAGTACCCAAACAAAGACATGTAATTGTTTTAAATATTAGAGATATAAAAATTAAAGATAGCAAAGTAGCGACGATATGCAAAATATTTCAAGCCTGAAACTGCAAGAGCAGAGAATGCAAGTTAAGTGTCAGCGACTCGCAAGCGAATCGGAGTGACCAGTTGGCAGGAGGATTTAGAAACGTGCTCGATCACTGGGTGCGAGGATACGCGGTGAAACACAACAATCGCGATCCACCTGTGTCATAAATCCACCTCAAGGAAGCAGCTAGGGCGAATGAGTAGCGCGTAAAATTAAATTTAGCCACCACGAGGTCCGCTTCAGAGCCAGTTTATTTTTATCGCTATCTCAAGATAGCACGCGATGCTCTTGGATCGTCAACTAAGTAGTCCTTTCCCTTCCATCCCGATTAGATAAGCCGGTTTCCGGGTTTATCAGCCAGCCCAGCCTCAACCTCGAACTCTCCTTCGCGTTGTCAACTCGCGCGCGTTTGCGTAACCGGCAACGATCATCGGCACCGAGGACGCCACCGGTATTTATAATTAAACATTTTACGTAACGCGGTTCACATTTAACCGGTACCGATTCTGTCGATAGCCTGGTTCGACCGTCCACGCCAATTCCGGCGAGCCAGACGATCTTTTCCCTGTCAACCGAGAGTACCTTCGGCTAAGCGAAACCAGCGAAATTTCATTACTTGCCAACGGGTTTAGAGTTCAGTTCGGCCGTTGCTTCTATAAATGAATGGGAATAAGTGGCCGGTGGAACTAATGGAGATTAATGCGGACCTGTTTTTCCTGGGATCATGGGTTTAACCATTTAGATGTCTAGCAGACGTGAAACGTGCGAATGTTATCTCTTACAGTTTTCACAGTTAACTGTTTGCGATTGAGAGATGAACTTTAGTTGCCGTTTGTTAAGTTTTCCAGATCGATTCAAATATTAAATTTACTGACAAGTCTTAATGCGGGAGGTATCGAAGTGAGATGATTTTGTGAGTTAATTATCGTACGATTTTTTATTTACCGTTTTGAGAAATATCGGCGGCTTTGTGAGGGAAATCCTTTGAATCTCTACACTTTCATAGAACAAACACGTTGTTGATAGGTTACGAGTAAACTCGTGATCGGTGCGCTTTTGTTTCGAGTCAGCTTCGTTTGATTAATTCTTTAATTGATATTTAGGTAATAAAACCCGTCAAGATGTGTCCCCTTTGCTAGGAAAAAGAAATTTTGAAAGAAATTTCACTTCCATTTCCAGTTTAGAAGAAGTAATCAGTGACATGCAATAAACTCTGAGAAAAACTGCCAACCAACGATGCGTTAACCTTTTGAGGACGAATGTCATAATATACGTGAAAGTTTTTTAATTTTTCTGAATGAAAACTGCATGGAACACAGCGAAAAGTAATTTTAGCGTCGTCGTCTATGTCGTGCATATTTTTTAATTCGGAGAATTTCTCTCTAAAGTTTGTATCAATCGAAGATTATATTAACGCGAGAGTTGTAACTGAAGTTGAAATTTTTTTAACGCCGCGAATGTAAATTAATTCCTTCGAATAAACTACTTTTACCATTTTTACCATTTTTGCGTTAATTGAAGCATCGCGAACGAAAGGATGGTTAAATAGAGAAAGCAGGGTTTATAATGATATTTATTAATTAGGTAGACGCACTGAGACAATCACTGGAATATTAAGAGAAATTCAAGAAGAATTAATAGAGATGATTCAAGTACGATTCTGTGCTCGTTTATTCTTTACTTTGAATATTCAACGTGTACGTTTCACAATCGCTTTTACGAACATTTAGGAAATTGAATTACAAGGTTACGTTATTTCTGTACCCTGTTTTTGTATGCAAAGTCAATGTTGAAACGAATGTTCGTTTAACGCGACGCATAGTCCTACGTATTGTGAATTCAATAGGGTGTTGCGATTAAAAGAAACTTCCTACGTGAATATCCATTTCGCTTCCTTGGACCAAGTGAAAATCATTTTCATTTCTGAGCTCGCGAATCGATCTCAAGCAAAAGCAAATGCACGGTAATTCCGTTTCGGAAATTTTATTCCATTTAGATTTCACTTAATTAGTGCATCTACTTGGTACGCCATGATTTATTTCTGATAATTATTAATTCTTTCATTTCAAATCAAGACAAGAAACTCGTGGTTAATAATAAGATATTTTCATCAGAGAATTAAACGAAATTCCAGTTATCAAGACAAGAAACTTGTGGTCAATAATAAGATATTTTCATCAGAGAATTAAACGAAGTTCCAGTTATAAAATGTCAATGGATTATTCTAATTATTCGATGCATTTATTTATTTTTTATATCCAGTAAGTTATTAGACTAAAGGAAAGGGTATTATGAAAACGAAACGTACTCATAACCCACTTTCTTAATTATTTTTCTTACTTTACGAATAGAAGAAATTTTCTAGAAGAGAATTTGATTATATTCTACTAGAATTTTTAATTGCACGAAACGTCTTCGTTGAACGTTTAATTGTAGAAAGTCGATGGAATTGGGAAAATAAAATGGAATTTAATTTGCTTGAATTCGCAATGAATCAATGTGACCACGTTACATTTCGAAAACACGAATCTAAACCGCAGGCCTGATCTTTATATCTGACCAGCAAATGATCGAGTACGTTTAGATATCATCTACTGCCGCAAGCCTAGGATACAAATAGAGGAAAATCATGTCATTATCTACTTTGATGCGAAATGAACGATCGATTGACATTGACACCATTGATACAGGCTATTTTTCATTCATCCTTCGATCAATAACGGTCTATGCGCGTTCATTGATAAACTCCAAGATTATTTACTCCGTTCTCGGAATATTTAACTCGTCTTTAAAAATTCCCAATACCATAGATTTTTCTCGTAATAAATTATCACGATTTTCTAAACTGTAATTTTGTTAGGAAGTAAATTCAGACAGACAGAATATAGCAGAATTTAATTACAACCCACGTAATCGTTTTTATCGAGGCAATATCGTTGATGCTAAAAATATCGTATAGCGATCTACAATTTTACATGATAAATATATCTTTGTAAATGTTTATTATTTTAGAAAGACAATTCCTATTTTTTCCCCTTTGATGTAAAAGTCGTTCAAGTAAGAACGCTTGTCACTATGATTAGATCAATTAGAAAGAAGATAAACAACAATAATAAAACAAAATTACACGCTCAAAATAAAATCCCTTGGAGCTGCAAACGTATAGAATAAAAATGAAAGAATAACAAAGGTAAATAACGGAAATATTCGCGTTTATCTATAGCGAAGTAGAAGGCACTTGGAAAATCATTAAAACAACAATAATAAAACAAAATTACATACTGAAAATAAAATCCCTTGGAGCTGCAAACGTATGGAACGAAAATGAAAGAACATCGAAGGTAAATAAGGGAAATACTCGCGTTTACCTATAGGGAAATAGAAGAGGCCGGGAAAATGATCGGACGTTCCATTTGGTCCATCAATGAACCGTGTACGGAGAGGTTGGACGCGTTGTCACGGTTGGATTTCCGCGTGTTCACGTCTGGTGTAACGCGCGAAGAGAGAAAAAAAAAAAAAAAAAAAAAATGCACGAAGAAACGGGGAATCACTGGAAATTAACGAAGCCGAAGCCGATGTTGAGTCGGTTTGCGGAACGGCCGAGGACAAGAGCACGCGAGAGACTGAGGCTCGAGGCGTAGCATCGTAATTATAATGAGTCGCGTCATCGGCTGATCCTAAATGGAACGACCGGTGAAGCAAGCAATGACGATGACGATTCGATTCCTCAGCCACCAATCCAATTCGATGTCCACCCAGACCGTCCGTTATGCGGTTAATTGAATCGAGTCCTGCTTCACCAGAATCCCAGCTACTCTCAACCTGCTGATTCCGAGTAACAAGTACACGCGAACACATATGCTTACATATGCGTACACATATGCTTACATATATCTAGTATTCAGCGTCTCCACCGATGATGATTTAAACGATATTCTTTTATTCTTTCTTTCTTTATTTGTTCATTTATTTACATTTATTTTCGCGTGTTTCGTATCGGATTAACGTGGAATTTAGCGAAGACACGTATGTTGAAATTTGATCGAATAATGTCGGTGTAAACCACACATACGGTGATTAGATAAATAAATAAAAAATTAGTAACTCAGCGTATGTGTGCTCTACTAATTTACTGATTAATCTATTTATTTATTTAATCACCGTATGTGTGGTCTGCTAATTTGCTAATTTATCTATTTATTTATTTAATTACCGTATGCGTGGTCTACACCGACATTATTTAATCAAATTTCAACATACGCGTGTCTACGCCGAATTCCACGGTAATTCAATATGAAACATGCGAAACGAAACATAAATAAATAAGTACACAAAGAAGAAAAGTTTATTTATTTAGTTTTTGGGTCGATATGTATCTTGTTGGATTATCGTGCAATTTAGGGCACACTCGTACGTTGAAATTTGATTCGATAATTTTGGTACAGACCACACGTACAGTGATTTACTAATTTGTCTATTTATTTGTTTATTTTTGGGTCGATATGTATTTTGTTGGTTTATCGTGCAATTTAGGGCACACTCATACGTTAAAATTTAATTCGATACTATCGCTATAGCGACTGCTGTAGTGATTTGTTAAATGGATAATTAAATAGAGTTAAATTGTTTGTTATTGCGAAGAGGTGAAAGTCGGAAAGCGTTTTGACGTTTATAATCTCTTGAGCTTTAATATCTTTCTTCGATATTTTTATCGCAAATAAGCGAGAGTGTCTTATTCTACAATTGCAAACAAGTGCAAAAATGTATACTCATGGGATTAAATACACGTACGTTATCCTTTCTCAAATAAATCCGCGTTTAATTTCTTCGGATCACTGTGCATTTCTACGTGAATTTCTATGCAACTTTTCCAACGAGTAATTAATTATCGGTGAATTTTACTATTTCACTTTTGCACGGAAAATTTCCTTTTCGTTCATTTTCGAGGTTTGTTCGAATTTTACAAATCGCTGCTGGATCATTTTCGAGTTTATCCATATAACTTTCTATATGCATTACTATATAATTTATATAGTTATATAGTTATTACTAACGTAATAGAATTGTTTCGATCCGTGCAATTACGCACTTTCGTTTATTAAATACGCACTTTTATCATTAAAGACGAGTGTTTCATCGTCGGGAAATATTGTTTCGATGCTTATAGTCTCGCATAATTTAAGTAAGAATTCAATTGCGCGAAGACGCTTGATTTTCAAGTGTTTTATAACGATCCAGCATTTTGTTCGCTTGTGTAAATTTATAGAAATCAAGATGCACGATACATAATTGAGCCACCCAGAGTTAGATACATTCGCCTATTTAGGAATTATTTAACGGAACTCACTGTAAAAGTACAACTGTAATTCAATGGTAAAATTAATTCCTTCTAATTTTCAAGTATCCCGCCGGCTTTCGAATACTTACAATACGAATTACTATTTTATTTGGTATAATTGCATAAATACAGATTAAGCATCTGGAAAATTTGAAAGTGTGTACAAATAGCCACGTTTCGTTATGTAGTTATTTCGCGTTTAATAACACCTGATGGAATTTTCTTGTAATTTATAGAAAAAATATTCCGCTAAGGCGAATTATAACAAATATTATTCCATTTGTTGAACAAGACTCTTCGAGTACATCGTTCGTTCGCACCTTGTGAATTAGTAAATATATTAAGGTAAAGGTGTAATGTTTCATTTAGAAAAATCATGCAATTAGGATTGCTTATTCGTTTACGGATAATTTCAAAGCCAAGGACTTGAAAACCTATCTTGAACACAGCTCTCAATTTTAAAAAAATTATGTATATTAAAAAATCCTTGCAGACTAATTTTAACTCATAATAGTGTAATTCGAACAAATTGCAAATTATTTCCTTTTAATTTGCAATACTAAGAGTCCCTGAAACCGACTGTTAAAGGCTGAAAAGAACAATACTAATTAATTACTGAATCAATTAAATTCCAATTATGTATCGAAAAAAAAGGAAACAATTAAGTCAATTAATTAGAAAAAATGTAGAACTCGAAAAGCAAAATTTTTTAAATAACCCAATAAAGAGCGAAATTAATTATCGCGAAATAATTATAGGAATCAATTTAGGACGCTAATAAATATAATCAATTATGATCGAATGTTTAATTAATTTCGCAAGTCTCGAATATATTACTTTCCTTATTACTAATACGATTGCTCAATGTTGCTGTAATCGATCTGGACAAATTTGGAAAGAAGAAATTTCACAATGGCAGATATTCCCAGTGACTGAAGTGGTAATCATTGATTCTCCGAATTACTTTGAATAATACCAGGAAAAACGAACGCGAGAATCGTTTGCATGAATTTTATTTCAGATGGTCAGGTCTTTCAGAAACAGTGATTCAGTTGCAATAACGGAAAAACCGTAACATATTTATCCTTTCAAATAAACAAGATATAAATGGATTTCCACAGATTAAAATAACATAAAATTCTGGATCAAAGGGAATCGCGAACGCGTTCTATTTTTATGATAAATTTGGCGAATACGAGTTTCTTTCAAATAACAAATTCAATTAATATTTCATTTTCAGACGAGGAAAATAATTAATCGGATACGAAGGATAATTAGCTGTTTCAAATTTTTAATCGTTTAAAATTATCTCTTTCTCTCGATGCATTTAAACAAATTTTTGCAACGCACGTTGCAAAAATAATTTGTACTTGATTTTAATCCAAATTCGACGTGGATGCACGCGCATGATACTTGCAATTACTGCCAATTGCTTGCAGATAAATTGCAAGCATTATAAATATCCTGACAGTACCATTTTAAGCAGCAATTTATCTATATTATTTGTAAATTCGTTTATCTATCGAATCATTTCTTGTACACGGATATTAAAATTTATAATTAGGGACGAAAATTAATAATTAAGCAAATGAATAATAAAAAGCAAATTCAGAGTTGCACACGATTTATTTGAAATACGTCGAATTCGAATAAAATAATTATTTGAAATATTCGATTATTTCGAGTACCTTGTCATTAGTTGGAATAAAGTACTTTCAAATAATTGATGTCACTTACTGTAATTAAATAAAGTGACAAATTATTCGATATAAAGGGAAATTATTGAACAAGAATATTTTGATATTAATTTAAGAAGCTTAACCCCTTGACACGCAGTGACATCTTTTTTAACATTCTTTCTTTGAAATTATATATCAACTTAATTAAATATTATATCGCAATGCAAATTTCAAAACAAAATATTCCGTTTTTAAGCTTGCACATAACTATTGCATCGAATTCCTTTTTAATCGTATGTCAAGGGATTAACCTAAAAAAAAATTATTTATCCGTTCGAACGAATTAACACACAAATTCTACCAAAATAATACCTAATCGAGTAATTTATCCGCATAACGTCAAAGCTGGAACAAACCTCGAATGTTAGAACATTCTCCTCGTAACAGTCTATCACGCACATAACCAAACACCATCGCTATTAAACCAGCTAACAATTCCCACAATTTTCTCGCGCTGTAAAATTAGCGACTCGTTAAATCTCCTCGAATAAATCAATAAACTTTCACCGCCTTTATTCCCGCGTATAGTACGGAATATTATTTTTCCCAGTGGTTTGTTCGCTCGAAACTCGCGAGGAACTTTAATCGACCGTATTCCCGATACTTCCGCGTTTCACGGGCCGATGCTTCGTTACAGCGAATCGCGAGCGAAGCGCCACGTGGCGGCGAGCAGGAGGAATAAAATTCGGCGTTTCACAGATGGCACTAATCGCGAAAAGATCGGTCGCCGGGAGAAGAACACGTCTTGTTACACGCGGGCGTATTTTCTTGGGCGAATCCGCGGCTGGCCGGTTGCCAGAGGGACGGGGAACGAAGAGAAAGGCAGAGACCAGCCAAACGGACAAAGAATATCAGAGCAACGGCACACGAACCGCGCCGAAACGAACAGAACCGACCGAGCACGTGTCCTCCCTCCGATTTCTTATTTAGACACGCGTTTCTTCCTACCGCGCAGTTACCTATCTCGCAGCTTCCTATATTCCTTGCTTTTACGCGGTTTACGTTTAACCGTTTCAGTCCCAAGCGATCGCGCTTTTACGTCGAGAAAACCCAGCACGTTTCCAACGTTGTGGACAACTTACCGTGCGTCACAGACTGTCGAAGTCGCGACAGATTTACGGACGCAAATATATCATATAGCTCCGTTTTTAACGCTAGGTTTACGCGACACGTCAATTTAATAGTGGGTTGCTCAAATTACGCGATATTAGTAGATTTAATCAACTTATATTAACCCTCTGCACTCCGCTGTCCTCTCTCAGGGGTCATTAACACTAGGTTTACGGACGTTTTTTGTATACTTATTTTTACGGACATCCAATAAATTTGCCGGCAAAGGAAACCACATATCTTCTTTAAAAAACAAACGATGAGTTTAATTCGAAAACACTCGCAATATTAACAGATTTCATATAGATTAGTTAAATCTGTTAATATCTTATAATTGGAGCAATCCACCAGTGAAATTGACGGGTCCTGTAAACCTAGTGTTAAAGTATATTAGTGATTAAGAATAGTAATAAAAAAATCGAATAAATTCCAGCACAACTTTTTCAGAAATCTGTGTTTCCCTGAGGTTTTCTCTGGAAATGGCAGAAGAAATCAAGTCAAGATATAGTAAAAATACTAAGATATATAAAAGAGAACACGCCCATCCACATCCTCGGCGAATATTATTTTGAGTGCGAAGGGTTAAGTTTGTTAACGTTGTAATTGTTTTTAATCCTTTCGCGACGAGCGCCGCATATATGCGGCATCGAAATCATCTGTACAAATGCCATCTATAGTTGATGACAACATTTTTCTTTAGTTTGACACTAGAACTAATATAGAAATTAAAATTATTCTACATGTTAGTCTACACGTTTCTCGTGCTAAGAAAAAATAAACCGAACGCGATTCGTAAATTCCACAAATTGAACATTATCGTAGAAACGTTGGAGGAGATAACGCGTTTAAATATTCCGAAAAGGAACTTGAAGCAAAGTGCTCGGGAGATGGAGATTCTAGATACTTTCCACTTTTACCAAGGCAATGACCCCGAGCATAACACTATACTAATATACGAATAGCTGTTGCATAATTGTTTTAAAGTACTAATTTCGGTAAAAAAAAAAAACACAATTTCACAATTTATA